>CM046442.1:47527134-47637134 GCA_025506515.1 Flaveria trinervia
TTCCAAACTTTCAGCCTTTTGAATTGAAGCAGCTCTTGTTGCATAGCTTCGACCCAACTTCCATCCTTTAGAGCTTCATCAACTTTCTTTGGCTCTATCTGGGATAGAAAACAAGAGTGAAGACAAACATTTGCTTCATGGGTTTGTCCTCTTGTCTTTACCCCTGAGACAACATCTCCAATGATGTTTGTGGTAGGGTGAGACTTGTGGATCCTAAGCTGAGGGATCATAGCAAGTTGTTGAGAAAGATCTAAATTAGAGAAATTTAGATCTGGCATGGATGTTTCACTCGCCACATCAGCACACTTTTCAAGTGAAACTTGATCCAAGCTGTGTATGACATCATTGATGTTCTCATCAATTGTGTTGTTAGTGGCATCAAGAAATTCTTGGTACTGTCACCACCACCATTGTTGTCTTCCCCAGTTGAGGTGTTCTTATATGGTTGTAGAGCCTCTGAGCTAGAATTTGAAGGCATACCAGATGTATCAGCTGAATTTGTCATTGTTATGCTACCTCATTTGTAGAAGTGTTCCAACTGGAGCTAAAGATATATGTCTTGAGGATCTTCCTAGCTCAAATCTTGGATCAGGATCATCTGTATTTAAATTTGCTGCAGATCCTAAAACATTCTCACAAGATTTGTTAAAACAGTTGGTAACCAAATCAAGATCAAATAACCAATCCGGACCAGAACCAACGACACAGGGTGTGTGTTCATTGAAAGTCACATTGGCTTGCTCCTCAACAATTCTAGTTCTGAGATTGTACACTCTATAAGCCTTAGCTTGGTAAGAGTATCCAATAAAGTGTCCATCATCTGATTTCTCAGCAAAGTTGGCAATTTGATCTTTGGTATTCAAGATGGTGCAAGGTCATCTAAATGACCTAAGAAAACCAATGAAAGGTTTCCTCTTGTGCCAATGTTCATAAGGAGTCTTGCCATGAGTCTTAACTACTAAAACTCTGTTCCGCACATAGCAGGCAGTGTTGACTGCCTCTGCCCAGAAGGTGATGGGCAGTTTAGAGTCAGACAGCATGGTTCTTGCAGCTTCAATGAGTGTCCTGTTTCTCCTCTCAGCAACACCATTTTGCTAATGAGTCCTGGGAGCACTGAATTGTCTTGTAATACCCCTTTCATCACAAAATGTATCAAGGATATGGTTCTTAAATTCGGTTCCTTGATAACATCTTATGATCTTGACCTTGTGATCAGATTGATTCTCAATCTTTAAGATGAAATTCTTTAGAATCTCAGGAGTCTCATCCTTAGTTCTAAGGAAGAAAACCCAAATGAATCTTGTAAAGTTATCTGTGATCACTAGACAGTATAAGGTCCTTCCTAAACTCATTACACTGGTGGGGCCAAGAGATCCATATGTAATAAGCGTAGGGGTGTAGTGATGGAGTTCTTTTCCTTAGGCTTGTGAGATACCTTATGTTGCTTCCCTTTCAGGCATGCAACACAGTGGTCATCACTTGTAAACACTTTCTTGGCATTCCAGTTACCCAATCATGCTTAATTATTTTATTCATGTTCTTAAAGTTTACATGGCACATTCTTTTATGCCATAGGAAAGACTCATCACTATTGGCTTTAGACAGAAAGCATGAAACTTCTCCAGAGGGAGAGGTTTCTTGAAAATCCATCTTGTACATGTTTCCTTTCATGGGGGCTCTAAGCAGGATATGCTCATGAGGAATGACCACACCAGGCTTAAGAACAATGCACTCATGCTTAGTAAAGAGCATGTTATGACTCTAATCACAAAATTGAGATACACTCAGAAGATTGTATCCTATCTCTGTTGATACATATATGTTCCTAGATCCTGATCTGAATGTAATATGTCTTACACTTATGTAACTATTGGGTACTTAATAAAATACAAAATGTTTGGTTATGTTTATATTGTTTAATATTTCATTAATGAGTTGTTTAACGCATATTGACTGGATTATATAGGTTTGTGGTTGTTTGAATTGTTATGCATAATGTTATAATATTGAATACATTCAAACTTGGTGAAGTGAAGTTCTCATGCGTCCGAATGGCCATGCGACTAAGTGTTCATGTGCCTAAATAGGTCATACGCCTGAACAACTTCATGCGTCTAACTCAGTCGCACGACTGAACACTCAGTTGTGCGAATGGATTAAACGCATGTCTCAATCGCACGAATGAACCATGCTAATGGTTCAGTCACCCGAATGAGCAATCCTTACCTATAAATACCACCTAATTCGTGGAAAAACATAAGCATTGAATCCACTTCAACTCCAGACGTACCCTAGCTATCCAGAAGCCTCCAAGTTCGTACTCCAAGTTCATAAAACGCTATAGATCGATTCTTCATCGATTCTTGATGTTAGATTCAAGTCGTTATTGTGCCTATGTGCGTTCTCACTTATTGGATCGCCAATCAAATAGGATTCCGCACTATTTGGTTTGGTTTAACACGTTAATCAGTTGGTGTTCGGTCAAATACCAGATCCTAACAAGTGGTATGAGAGCTAGAGGCTCTTGATTACGTGTTGATTCAATTGTTTTGATACAAAATTGTGTTTTTGCATCAAAAACGCAATATTTTTGTGTCTAACGAAGTCTTGGACGTTTCCAAATCGAAAAGTGTAGTTTTTCCGGCATATGGCTGTTAGGGTTTGATAAAATTCGAGTTTTTAACAGCCAAAACAACTTTAACCTACGAAGTATCAAACTTTAGCAGATTCAGTTGCACGATTGGTTCAATCGCACGACTGAGATCATACGCATCCTTCAACCGCACGATTGAACTCATTCGTACACTTATTCATACAACTGAGATCCTCATTCGGACCGCTCAACCGCATTAGTTTATTCGGACGACTGACTCATCCGCATTAGGTTAGTCACACGATTAACCTATTTGCACTTGTTCAATCACCCCAATAAGCCCAATCACATACCTTCATTCGTAGCTTGTTAAATAGTAAAGTGAAGTGAAATGGAGGGTCAGTTTTCAACATACACAGCAAGTAGATATACACGTATTCAGAATCTACTGCTATTGGAGAACGAAGTGGGGTTTCACAATAAACCCCCAAAACTTATTACCTTAGATGACTACCCACAATGGAAGGTACGTTTCGAAATCTACTTAAATGGAGTGGATACAAATTTGTGGGAGGCAATAGAGTCGGGGTACAACATGCCAGTTGGAGCTGACGGAGTAAAACTTACTCTAAGTGGCATGTCGGATGCATAAAGGTAAAACACGCTGAGAAGATGTATACACTTTGCGTACTCAGTCTATCCGAAGGATATTTTCCATCAGTATTCGGAGTATACTCAAGCCCAGAAACTTTGGGACACGTTGGAGAAGAGGTATGATGGGAATGCCTCTCTGAAGGCTATCAAGGCAAAAGCATTGAAGAAGGTTTGACAACTTCTCTTCAATGGGAAAAGAAGGCCTTGATGATGTGATCATAGATTCTACCACTTGATAAGTGAGATGCACACTCATGGAGTGGTTACTTCGATGGAAGATATGGTATCCAACTTTGTTGATGGATTACCAGAAAAATGGGGTTCATTTGTTTCAAATCTCAGACAGAATGGAATGCTCTCGAAGTTAGACTTAAATGAATTCATTCTGAAACTGAGAGAAGAAGAGCTTAGGATGAAGTATAGAGCCAAAAGGCAAACTATGATCAGAATCCTGCACTCTACAATGCTACTACTTCAGTCAAGACATCTGGAGCACCATTGCAAACCGCCTTCATCTCAAGCGCAGGAGTTCCAGCACAACCCTCAACTTCAGGATCAGAAATGTAAGGGTCGTCTAGCACCCAATATATAATACCTGAAGCTAATGCCGCAAATCTGAAAACCGACAACCTTGGGAATGTAAATGTAGAGGTGGCCAGAGAACATATGGACCTTTTAGCTACGGTGGTTCACTCCTAGATGGATTAATTGCTGGAAAGATAGGTAACTGCCACCTGAAGATTTGAGTAGGTGGATGAAATGGAGTTGGAATGTATGGACATAATGTGGGCTCTGGCAAGTGTTTTCCGAAAAGCTAAAAAGTTTGTCAAAAAGACCGGATAGAACCTGGTTGCACAACAAGAACACAACCTTTGGGTTGATAAGTCAAAGGTTATGCTTCAACTACGGTGAGAAGGGACACTTCAAGAGGGAGTGTATAAAACCAAGAAGACAGGAAATGGAAATCCCTTCTCGTCATTTAATCTTCAAGACAAGTCCACTGCTAGTAATGCTGACTTATCAAGTAAGGATCCAAAAGCCTTAACTGCTAACGAAATGAAGGATAGGACTGGAGCTTTCGGTAGTCTCACCAGGAGAGTCAAATATAGCTAGTGTGGAGGATTTGATGATGATTCTGCAAGTGAAGGAGATATAGCAGTAGAGATCGCAATGTCAAATTCTGAAGATACTACAAATGTGGTCAACTACCTGCCTGAAGAAGAAAAATCTGCAAATGCATCATCATCTGAATCATCAGAACCAGAGACAACCGAGCTAGTACTCATGGGTGATTCTTCTTCTACATCCCAGGTAAGTACTTCTGACCAACTGTTTAATAATCATGCTTGCTTAGAATGTAATAAATTTAGAGAAAGTATAGATTCAAAATTTGCTAGGTTATTAGATCATAATGATAGCCTAGTAAAGGACCTAGAACTGTGCACATAAGCTAATAGAGTATTGAAACAATGACCATAGTTACAAGTAAAAGATAGACCTATTAATAAACAGCTTAGGGAACTGAGGTATTGCCTTTAACCAGCAAATGACATTAGGTACTATCAGAACTCTCTTGAGGACACTAAGAAGCAAAAATCAGTTTTAGAAGTAGAAGTCAATTCATTAAAACAAAAATTACATAGTTGGACAAGCTCATCACACATTGTCCAACACTTAGTAAGAGAGAGAAATAATGGGGAGGGACTGGGATACAAAGTGGTTCCAACACCACCTGAGACCTTGATGAACACCATATGTAAACCAATTAACATAACCCCATCAAGGATCACGTGGTGTCCATTCCTCTGGTGAGTGATCCAGATTCATTAAGTAAATCAATTGGATCAGACACTAAACAGAAGGAGGCCACTTCAAAGGAAATAGAAAATGCCTTGTGTTAATCTCGAACAAGAATTTGAAAAGATTAGTTTTAAGTCAGGGTCAAACAAAGTCAAACAAGAACCTAAAAAGACTATAAAACCTAATCAATCACGTGCATCATGTCACAGTCCAGGTAAACCAGAGATCAAAGATGTAAAACCAGGTAAAGCAATTAAGTTTGTAAAACCAACTCATACATCAAACAAAGAAGTGTCCCAATCCAAACATAATAAGGTCAACTGTGTGACATCTGCATCTCCACCAAAAAATAGAAACCATCAAGTTAAAAGCAGATCCTGCTATAATTGTGGAGAGTATGGTCACATAGCATCTCACTGTCCTTATTATTAGACACCGAGGAAGCAAGTTGAACTTTCTACATCTACAACAAAATCTTATAAGAGGAACTCAGTGATGCCTTCTAAAAGAGATTTTGAACCCAAAGTTCAATCCATCAGCCAATCGTCTGTTTATCACAACAGGCCTTACACAAATCTGGTTTATAGAAAGAAAAATCCTCCTCAGTGCCTGAAAATAAGAACCACATAATTCTGATCAATCCTTAACCTCAAAGGGTCAGTGGGTTGAGTTTGTGATATGTGATGCCTCAGGGAAACCCAAGCCGGTTAAGGCTTGGGTTCCTGACATGAACTAATGTTTTCATTGACTGTGCAGGGTGTTCGTTACATTTCTGAGACTAACACGTGGATAGTTGATAGCGAGCATCCAGGCATATGACAAGGAACAAAGCTCTCTTATCAAATGTCAGACAAGTTAAAGGAGGGCATGTTTCATTTGCTGGAAACAAAGGCGGGTACATCACAGCCCAAGGAGAAGTGGGAAATAAGAAAGTTAAGTTTGATAAGGTAAACTATGTCCAACAATTACAAAATAACTTACTTTCTGTTTCTCAAATCTGTGATAAAGGATTCAAGGTAGTATTTATCAACAAGAAGTGTTGCATTCTACAGAAGGACTACGTGATTCCGGAGGATCAGATCCTAATGTCAGATTCTAGATATAATGATCTTTATGTTTTGGATCTCTCAAAGGCATCCACAACAGATAGTGAAGTCAAATGTTTCTTGTCCAAAGCTACTGAGAAGGAATCCATCTCCTGGCATAGGAGAATCAGACACATAAATCCAGGAAAATGAATCACTTGATCCAGAATGATCTTGTGAGAGGAGTAAATGTCAAAAACTTTCAACTCCCGGATTTTTGTGTTGCATGCAAAAAGGGCAAACAGACGAAGAAATCTCATAAGGAAAAGAAAGTTCATTGTATAGAACTTCCACTTGAGCTTCTTCACATGGATCTGTTTGGTCCAATCAATACAAGAAGCATCGCAGGCGACTTGTACTGCTATGTAGTTACCGATGACTACACAAGGTTCTCTTGGGTAATGTTTCTGAAATCCAAATCAGAAACATTTGAATCCTTCATGGAATTGGTAACTACACTGGAATCCTTATACAAGCTGAAGGTAAGACATGTGCGCTCAGACAACAGAACCGAGTTCAAGAATCAGAGGATGGAGGACTATTGCAAGGAAAAGGGAATGGTGCATCAATTCACCTCGGCTTATACTCCTTAGATGAACGGTGTTGTTGAATGGAAGAACCGTAGCTGGATAGAGATGGCATGGACAATGCTTGCAAACTCGAAACTTCCTATACAATTTTGGAATGAAGCAATAGCAAATGCATGTTATACTCTTAATCGAGTTCTGATAGTAAAACGCCACGGAAAAACATGCTACGAGTTATTACAGCGACGTAAACCTAAGTTGGAATATCTCAAGCCGTTTGGTGCTCTGTGTACCCTGCTGAAAAAGACTCAGGGGGAAAATTCAGTGAGAAGGTTGATGAAGGGATCTTCTTAGGATACAACATACCGAACAAGAGAGTTTACAATACTCAACAGGTCAAGTAGAGGAGTGGTGTAATGTTGATATTCAGAGATATATCACACCACCTGCTGGAAAAGGGCTGCTTACTTCTTCGACTATGATGGATTCTTCAAGTCCTTCAACATACCTCTTTCTTCTTTAGAAGACGAGTTGGCAACAAGATGATGTACGTTGTCTTGAACACACCATCTCAAGATTCAACATGTCATGATCCTACCAACTCAGGGGGAGCAGTTGATGTGAGTGATTCTTCCTCTGATGAAGAAAATGAAGAAAATGATAAGATCAACCAGGATGTACAGGTTCCGACTACCACAAGTTCACACGCATCGGCTAGTGATGCTTCTAAACCTTCAGAACCTCAGACTCTAACTCCTCAGATCCAGAACCAAATGGTCATAATCTTGACTCTGAGGTGGTTGTTCTGACAACTCCTGGCTCATGTCTAAACGTCTATCATCCGGATAATATTATAGAAGATGTGAGATCAGGGGTTCAGACTAGAAATCAGTTGTACTCAGCTGATTATGCCTCTATGATGGAAAAAGGATACTGTCATGATGGTGCATACCGCTGCTTTGTGTCTCAGTTTGAGCCAAAGTATGTTAGTGAAGCACTAAATGATGAGGCTTGGGTTAGTGCCATGCAGGAAGAACTTCTTCAGTTTAAGAAGTTAGGTGTATGGACACTAGTGGATAGACCTAAGGTGCTAAAGTCATTGGTACCAAATGGGTTTTGAAATGTAAGAAAGATGATCAGGGAGTGATCATCAGAAACAAGGCTCGGCTTGTTGTTCAGGGTTTTCGACAAGTAGAAGGTATCGACTACAATGAAGTATTTGCACTCGTGGCAAGGATGGAAGCCATCCGTATCTTCTTTGCCAATGCGTGTTATATGAAAATCAAAGTCTATCAGCTAGATGTTAAGAGTGCATTCCTTCACGGGGAAATCAGAGAAACAGTGTATGTCAGTCAACCCGAGGGATTTGAAGATCCATATCATCGGGATAGAGTTTACAAACTCGACAAGGCTCTATACGGGCTCCATCAAGCTCCACGGGCTTGGTATGAGAAACTCTCGACTCATCTTGTGAAACACGGATTTCGTAGGGGAGTCATTGACTGCACACTTTTTATCAAAGAAAAAGATGGAGAATTATTGCTAGTACAGATCTATGAAGATGACATAATCTTCGGTTCAAAGAATGAAGAATTATGCAAAGAATTTGAAGGAGTAATGAAGGCTGAGTTTGAGATGAGTGCCATGGGGGAGATGAAGTTCTTTCTCGGGTTACAAGTAGATCAGACACCAAATGGAATTTTCTTACATGAGACCAAGTATGTAGGAGATATTCTCAGTCGGTTTGACATGGAGAATGCTTCCATAGCTGGCACTCCACTGGCTACAAACCATGATATAGCACCCGATGAGAACGGTGACGTGGTAGATGCCACTATGTATCGAGGGATGATTGGATCTCTCATATATCTCACTGCCTCAAGACCTGATATCATGTATGCTACATGTTTATGCTCACGATATCAGGCAAAGCCTAAAGTGAATCATCTAATTGGAGTCAAAAGGATATTTCGTTATCTGAAGGGCACACCCACACTTGGGTTGTGGTATCCTCATGATGATGACTTTGAACTTACAGCGTATAGTGACTCGGATTACGGTGGCTGCAAGATGAACTACAAGTCTACATCAGCAGGGTGTTAGTTCATTGGGAGAAGATTAGTAACCTGGCAGTGTAAGAAGCAGACCTCGGTTGCTCTATTAACCTGTGAAGCCGAATACGTTGCTGCTGCAAGCTATTGTTCCCAAATCATATGGATTCAACAGCAAATGCAGGATTACGGTTTGCATTTCACTTCCACTCCATCTTTGTTGATAACTCTGCTGCGATTGCAGTCACTAAAAACCCGGTCCAACATCCCAAGACCAAACACATCCGAATCAAATATCACTTCATACATGATTGTTTTGAAAAGAATTTAATCGATGTAATAAAAATAAACACTGATTTTCAACGCGCAGACCTCTATACAAAGGCTTTTGATAAACCATGTTTTCTATATCTGTTAGAGGTCAATGGTGTTAAGAAGAACGTGAGGTCATTCCTGAAGATGACGATGTATAGTCTGATGCGTCACGTCTAGTGTCTTTTAAAATTTCTTAAATTATAGTATTATTTAAGTTTAATTCTCTTGTTTTGTTTAATGTTTTCATTAAATACACTTAGCGTCGGTTCTTGCTCATTAAAATTCTAAAACACAAATCCTTAGAGGTTTTAGTGTTTTAGGGGGAGAATAGGTACGAAAAAAAAGAGGGAAAAGGAGAGGCAAGCCGATAATAAATAAGATCGTACGTGTGATACCGATTTAACGTGTGGAATATGATAGTACACAGGTACAAACCATTTGGGACTTTAAAAATCGAAATTGAAAAAGATGCAAAGTTCAAGTATAAGTCTGAGTAGTCTGAGCAATATAAAAGGAAATATGATAGTTAAGCTGGCTACTACTAAGGTAACACAAAGAAAGTAGACCTAGATGTTGCTAGACCACAGATGATATGTCGGTAGATTTAACACAATAGATGACTAGACCTTTTGTGCTGATCTCAACATTAAACTAAAATGTTTGACTAGCTATGGGTAATACTTATCCCTGGTTAACACAATCAACAGGATTCAAATAAGGGGTGACGAGCAAAATAAACGCCACAAAAGTGTGCATAAGACCAAAGCAAGAGCAAAAGCACATAAAAAATGAAAATATAATCAAGCTGATAACCTAGGTTGCTAGTGAGATTTGTGCTAAAAGAAGAAAAATTGCTCAAACGAGAAGATAGATTATGTTCCTCTCTGTTGTGCGGTGGCACTGACCTGAGGATAAGCATAACCTATATATTCTAGAACTCATTGTTGTTTGCGTCCTCTCTGCTGTGCGATGGCATTCACCTGAGGACTGGGTTCTCTTTGAATATTCTATGAATAGTCGCTTCTTGAACACTACCCTAAGACCGCTCAAAAATCTCCTGAGGAATGTTGATTACCATATGAGTGTGGGATCCACAAATGCTTGTTGAAATAAACAAACCTTAAATCGATCGCCTAACTGTGTTAAAAGTCTGTGTATGGATTTAAGAGGACAAGTATACTGACAATCACTGTCGCTACAATTCTTGAAGTTCAAATCAGTGTGGAGACCTAATCGTACTAGTATGATTTCCTAAATTTGCTAAATGACTCCAGATGAAAAACAAGAAAGAGCATCAAAGTTGTTTTTTTAATAACTTGTCCTGAATGATTTGAATATCTTGTATGATTCCAACTTAAATTGATCCATGTATAGCTTAAATGATTGTGGTTGCTCTCTCAGAATAATTATTCCTAGAACTACATCTTGGGAATTAACTCTCATAATAACACAAAAACATGTCTTAATTTTTTAATTTTTCAGTGCTATTTCTTTTATGTAAGTACAAAGTTAGTGTATTTTAGTTTTGTGTAGTATCGGACTATGTCATGGAAGTTGATAAGGGACCTTATCATCTAAAAGGTCACGTCTGAGGTGACCACACGTGCTTTCAAATAGTGGGTCACGTCTGCGGTGACAAAAAGTTTTAAAAGGATCACGTCTGAGGTGATCTAAAGGTTTTAAGTCTAAAATGATCATGTCTGAGATGATCAAATGTTCATAATGTTAAATTAACAGGTTAAAAGGGTTTAAAAGTCAAATGGTCATAAAGTAAGGAAAATGTCAAGTGTATGACCCATTCGCACGACTGGACCTTGAGTATGGACCAATCATGCAAATGGACCATACTCATGCATTAAACAGTTGAATGGACATGAGTATGGACCATTCAACCGAATGACTTATACAAATGAGCCATTCGGCCGATTGAGAGTGGGCGAATGAACAAGTCGCGTGACTGAACTCCAGTCGGACGACTGAAGGTAAGTAACTGATCCAATCGCACGACTGAAGTCCATTCGCCCGAATGAAATGAGCGAATGAGTACAATGGTACGATTGAATCCAACTTTCGTATAAATAGAGGGGGAGTCGGTCGCAGAGACTTATCACTCCCAAATTAACCCTAATTCGCACGACTGTCGTTACGCTGCCAAATTTTCATTAGATCTTTCTATACCACTAATTCTTGTGCACTGACGATTGCCAATGACTATACAGGTTCAATGCGGTTCAATCCAACCATCTCTCATTCAATTTGACTGCAAAATCAACAAGTTCGGTCCAAACCAAGAACCGAGACTTGTTTGACAAAATAACCAAATTAAATCAAGCAATCAACCGAAATTAATGCTATTATGTGCTAAGTATAATGATTGCGAGTCCAATGAACCAAAACATGAGATCTAACCATAAGAATTGGTCAAAATTTGAATTTGAACTGAACAACAGTTTGTCATGCTAATGGACCAGTTGATGAACTTCAGTCGCACGACTGAGTAGTGCGAATGGCTAAACCGCACGACTAAACCACACGTATGAGTTCAGTCGCATGACTGATATACATGAATGAGTGTACATCCTTATGAGCTCAGTCGCATGACAAGTCGTACGTTTGAGGTAAGTCGCACGACTGAATTTCAGTCGCACTACTCATTCGCACGACTAGATCTCAGTCGCACAGTCTCATTCGCACGACAGATCAAATGAAATATTTACAAGTCCAAGTGATTCAAGATATTCTTAATTAACGGATACTAACGTTTTCTTTTGTATCAGATGACAAATCGGTGGACAATGAGCACCAAGCACAATATCTGTGCTTATCTGGATCAGTCATCCAGACATGCACCTGACTTTGCTGGAATCATCTCGTTTCTTAGACTCTCAAGGATCTCTCACGCAATCTCAACTCCATGCACACCGTACCGGTCTATTCAACAGGCCTTCAAGGAAGGTGCTATAGTTGATAGAACATTGGAGCCTCATTGAATCCATAGTTCAATATTTGGAGAGGCTATTGAGATCTCTGAGGAAGATCTCAAGATAGTGTTGCAGCTTGGGGACGACGCTGAATGTCCAACACGATTACACCCCCTTACTGTCAGAGGCTATTTCCTGCGGGCCAAGTACGCTAGGGACATCAATGCAGGGGTGCTCAACAAGAGCAACCTGTGTCCCCAGATCAAGTACCTTGCGCACATACTGCTTAAGTGCTTAGCGTCTCGGAAAGGAGGTTTTCGTGAGCTGTCTGATCAAATCCAGAATGCATATGCTGCTCTGGTGCTGAATCGTCCGATCAGCTTCTCCAAAATGATCTTCACCTACTTGGTGGAGAACATTGAGGGGAAAGGGAAGGAGGGCTTCTGCATGTACCCTCGCTTTATGCAGATGATTATAAACCAGAAGCTCCCTTCCTTGCCGAAGGAGAAGGACGACGCGGTGGTACTTGAGGTAATGGACGATACCACTTTGGGCAGGATGAAGGTTTACAGGGGGAAGCAAGTAAAGCCCCCTGTGAGGAGATTATTTGGGCATCTAGCCCGGGAAGACTACGTGGTGCCGGCTAGGCATAAATGGCGTCATGTTGATAGTGACTCTGAAGAAGAGCAGATACAGCTCCCTCATGATGACTCCGATGATGATAGCGGAGATGCTAGAGATGAAGGACCCACTCAACAAAGGGGTTCCACTACTGCTATTCCATCTCCAGCATCTGGCCCTGCTGGAGACGGAGCAGAGACTGGTGGGTTCCCCCAGGATTTCATGCCCGGTGAGGAAGAAGATGAGTCAGATGAGGAGCCGCTGACTCGAACTGTGAGAAGTAAAGTCGTTCCCACAGAACGAGGGATCTAGGCGGTTGGTAAACGCCCAGGCGGATTGGGAGACACCACTGATGATCCTACTCATACTCCTGATCTGCCAGGCCACACTATAGGGGGAGCATCCACCTCGACTGGATGGAGGAAGAAGCGGATGGCTCAGCCCCATGGCTTGAAAAGGAAGAAACACAAAATCACCTTTATCACCACCACAGCCACTACCATAGCCACCACCACAACCACATCCACAACCACCATTCCACCTACCACCACTACCACCACTACCACCCTTCCATCCACACCACATCATTCACACCTACATCACCACCACCATCATCTATACCGCCTCCAATCTTCACCACAGTCACCACCACCACTAGCTATCCTACATCACCATCCTCTTTCTCTCCATATCCATCAAGATCACCTCTGCCTCCTAGTGGGGTAGGGTAACAGCTCTCGGCATATAACCGTATGGTGCTGAGGCTGTTGGTAGCAGACGAAGAGAAGACTGCTCAGCTGCGACAGCTAGTAGATCTTACTGTGGCCCAAGCTCAGCAGATATCTTAGCAGGCACAACAGATGGAGGCTCAACGTTAAGAAATGTCCCAACTCCGAGAGCAGAATGTCCTATCAGCAAAGAAGATTGAGGAGTTGGAGACTACTAAAAAGACCATCATGCTACGTCTAAAAGGATTCACGGAAGAGCCTCTTAAGATCAAGGAAGGGGATGGGGATGATTGTGATGATGATAGTGATGATGTGGATGATGATGGTGATGATGATACTGATGTTGCTGGTGATGTTGGAGATGATGTTAGAGATGATGATGATGATGATGACTCACCTGCTGTGGGTGCCACTTTTGCCAGTGAAAGGAGGACCAAAAGAGCACAAGATCAAGGTGCCTCCACATCAGCCCCATCAGCAGAAGAGCCGATGCTCCAGGACAAGAGTAATGCTTAGATGTCTAATTGTTATTTAAAATCACTTGTATTTGGATCATGAGTAAAATTAATGAAATGAATGTTATATGTAATGTAAATGATTATGCCTTGATTATTAACTAATGATTGCTGTGTTGAATGTTTAAATCAAGCAGATCCTGATTCCCAAAGAGATGAATATGATATTGCTCCCCTCCAACAGGTCAAGACTCAACTGACGTTGATTCTTGATTTGCAGGGTATTGTCAGAAGATTGGTAATGTATACTCCTGAAGAAGGAGAAATCATTCATAATCTCACTGATGAGCCTATAGCAGAAATGTTCTAGCTAAACGCTGATGAGATTGTGAAAGATGCTCCAAATGTGTAAAAGGAGAGTGACGATGAGCTTCAGGATGTCGATGAGATCGAGATTGAAGATGTCACTGCACAACATTATCCAGAGTACACTAGCAATGAGGGAAATGTCATTCCAAGTCTGGGAGAAACTCTTGTCAGTGACACTTTTGAGACTCTGGATAATATGGAGAAAGAGTCAGAAAAAGATAAAGAGAAGGCCCAAGCCTCAAACGCCAAAGTAAACATCAAAAAGGCTGAATGGGCAGCATGTTTTGAAGAGATAAGAGCCCAACACAACGCTACAATGTCAATTGTCTACACCAAACTGTATCAGGTCAAGAAACATCCAAAGGTGGCAGGCAGGATCATAGCGTGGGCACATTTTGCAGACCTCAACGTTTACGTGGTTAAACGTGAGAAGGGAATTGAGTACTTCAGATTTCCACACGATCTGAAGACTCTTCCAGGTTTGAGCTCAACCAGTTAGCAAAGTTAAAATTGCTATATGCTAACCCTCGTAAGATGTCAGGCTGGTTTGAAGCTGCTCTAAAGAGGGAGTACCACACCAGATGGGTCAACTTCAAACCTCAACAACCAACGAGGTACATTAGAAGATCTGAAGTTAATGCCATAAATGGCAAATCTAGAGTAGTACTGAAGTGGAGTCCACCACGTACAATTCTAAAATCCCACTACGTGAGATGCCACAGGACTTCACTCCATATTTCAAATGGTGGTACTACAATTGGAGAATTGGAGAGGCCGTAATAGTCTTGAAAAGGAATGGCTCAATGGAAACCATAAGGGTGTTTGACCCGATGTGGCTCACTAACTTATCAGCACAAGATGTTTATACTTTATACAAGTGGCCACTGTTTTACAACCCATAGGATATTGTACAAGCTTTACAGTTCCAAAAAGTGATAAGACTCTGTTTTGTTTTTGAGATAAACACATGAGTTACCAAAGAAGCTAAGTACAAACACTTTGAACAAATCATGAAAGATGTTAGACAATAGATAGATCTAGGTCCAAGGGGGAGTTTGTTGATACATATATGTACCTAGATCCTGATCTGAATGTAATATGTCTTACACTTATGTAACTTTTGGGTACTTAATGAAATACAAAATGTTTGGTTATGTTTATACTTTTTAATATTTCATTAATGAGTTGTTTAACCTATATTTTTTATATAGGTTTGTGATTGTTTGAATTGTTATGCATAATGTTATAATATTGAATACATTCAAACATGGTGAAGTGAAGTTCTCATGCATCCGAATGGCCATGCGACTGAGTGTTCATGTGCCTAAATAGTTCATACGCCTATACAACTTCATGCGTCTGACTCAGTCGCACGACTGAACACTCAGTTGTGCGAATGGATTAAACGCATGTCTCAATCGCACGAATGAACCATGCTAATGGTTCAGTCACCGAATGAGCAATCCTAACCTATAAATACCACCTAATTCATGGAGAAACGTAAGCAATGAATCCACTTCGACTCCACACGTACCCTAGCCGTCCAGAAGCCTCCAAGTTCGTACTCCAAGTTCATAGAATGCTATAGATCGATTCTCAATCGATTCTTGACGTTAGATTCAAGTCCTTATTGTGTCTACGTGCGTTCTCACTGATTGGATCACCAATCAATAGGACTCCGCACTTTTGGTTTGGTTTAAGACGTTAATCAGTTGGTGTTTGGTCAAATACCGGATCCCAACAAGCTCCTTAACAAAGTTTACCTTTTCTATGCTAAACTTACCATTTGTGACCTTGCCCCTTCCAGAAATGTAGCCACCTTCATCTCCTCCAAAAGCAACAGGTCCTCCATCAATCCATTCAAAGTTCTGGAGTAGTGACGTATTGCCTGTCATGTGCCTGGAACAACCACTGTCTATGATCCAGACATTTCTGTCTGTCTTCAGCTGTCCCTGCACGAAGAGAATGATTAGTTGCATTTGGAAACCCAAGCCTTGCTTGTCTTGGGCTCATTTGCAGAAGGTAATTCAACAGTAATAGATCCTATGGTTGTACTAAGAGGATCTTGAGCTATTGTTGATGGAGAAATCTCAGTCACTTGGTCTTTCTTAGACATCCACACCACGTTTGGAGTCTTGGACTTGACCTTCAAAACATCGGAAGCGTTTGGGACTTCGGAAGTTTTGATGACTGATCCTTTGGAAGATTCTGCAGACACTGCAGCAGACTTCTGTGCTTCGGAAGAACTCCGTTCTTCCGAGGCCAACTTTTCTTCCGAAGGTAATTTTCCACTTGCCTTCTTCTTAGATTAGGAGCTTCCGAAGGAAACGGGTTTTCCTTCTGAAGCTTGAATCTTCTTAGAACTCCTTGTAGCCTTTGTTTTGGTCATATGGACAGTAATTTTAGGATTGAAGGGACAATCCTTGGCAATGTGAGTGGTGCTTTCACACATGACACAATTCATCTTCTTCTTCACAAGAGCCTTTTCTTTGGAATAGGACTGTCTTTGGTCACATCCCTTCTCCACCTTCATCTTTTCAGATGATGAGACAATCCTCTTGGGCTGAGGACTATGCTTGGAGTTTGATGGTCCATGCTGTGCAGTAGTCGTACACAGTAGATCAGTCTTCTTCTTACTGCTAAGATAAGTTGAACAAGAACCAGAACTCTTAGCAGAAGAGTTTTGGTTGATGTCTTCAGTCCCTACCACTTTAAACCCTGCAGAGATAAAAACTTGTTTCTGCTTAGAGTCAAAAGTAGCCTTGATCTCTTGAGCCTTCCTTGCCTTTCTTTTGCTCTTTTTGATCAAGTTCTTTCTCATGGACTTGGTAATCACAGTCTTCACTTTCTCCTCAAAAGGATAGTGGCCCTTCTTGGAATCCTCCTCATCACTCTTTTCATAGGGATTCCTCACTATCTCTTCTTCATCCTCTTCACTCATAGCATCTATGAGAGGAAGCTCATCTTCACAAGTTCCACACCTAGGAGATCTTACTGACAAGATTGTGTGTGGAGGAGCTATCTCATTGGATCCTATTCCCTACCTGTTTTGATAGCACACTTTGTTGTGTAGGGATGAGGATATCATGTTCTTGAAGGTCTCTTCTTCAAGAACACTCTTTTCTGCCATGGCTTTGCTGATCACAAGCTCAGCCTGGCACTTAGTTAACTTGGTTATGAGATCTTTCATTTGAGTCCTAAAATCTGTGTGTTCTTGTTTTAGAACTAAAATGGTTTTCTCTATGTCCTCTATTTTCCGCTTATAATCATTTTCAGACTTTCTAAAATCAGATATTAAAATGTTTAAGGACACAAGGTCAGATCTCAGTTGCAAGTTGTAGGACCTGTACCTGTTTACTTTAGCAATGCATTCAGGAGTACAGAGATGTTCTAATACCTTGGCTTCATCATGATCATCCATTAGTGCTTGGTTTGGAGAAGCATCTTCCACCTAAAAGCTCCAGTCAAAGCCTTCTTCTTCAATAGCAACAATTGCTTGCTGCTTTGACTTCTCATTATAGAGAGCTTTGTCAGTGTAGTTTGATTTGGATTGTGTTTGGCCACCATTTGTTCTAGGTGCCTTACATTCTCTGGCAAAGTGGCCCGTCAAGTTACAGTTGTAACACTTGATTTTTCCTTTGTCCAGTCCAAACTTTCCATTGGTTGCACTGCTTGGAAACTTCCTTCCAGTCTTCTTGTAGAACTTCTTGGCTCTGAGAGTGAGAAGAGCCATTTGCTGGACTATTTTCATATATTCTAGATCATCTGGATGGATACAGTCCAGGTCTGAGTGAAAAGAGAGTTGCCACAACTTTCATCAGAAGACACAAAAGCTTGAGAAGAGCATGTCGGGCTTCCTTAAGTGTAGTTCTCCTTTGGTGTCTCTGGGAAGGTGATGAAAGGACCCTTGGGTGAGTTGTCAGGGTAGCATATGAGATGATGTTTGGGTTTTATGCTATCCCTTTCAATCACATGTAGGGCTAAACCCATCTGATTGTTGGAGTTGCTAGATTAACCTTGCATGTTCATCTCCATCTGGTAGCCACTAAGAATCCATATAACTCTATCAGAGTAAGAGTATTGAGATTTTCAGTTCTCTTGATCACCACACAGTAGTGTGTCCATTGCCTAGGAAGTGAGGACATGAACTTCCTTACAATGTCTCTATTTTCAAGAGAAACTCCTCCATCCACTAGGGTATCCACAATCTCAACATACCTAAAATACCACTGAGTCATGGTTTCACCTGTTTTGAAGGTGAAGTTTTCAAACTGCTACTTCAGGAGAACCTTCTTGTTCTCCTTGGCTTGAGAAGAACCCTCATACATCAGTTTCAGTGCATCCCACAGCTGCTTGGCTATTTTCCACTTCTTGAAACCTATGTATACAGAGTTTGGAAGGGCAGTTTGAAAAGCTATCATGGCTTTTTGGTCTATCTCTACTCTTTTCCTATCTTCGTCAGAGTAGTTAGCCACATCTTTGGGAATCATACCAGCACCAGTAGCAGAAGGGGTGCTGGGTATGAAAGGTCCATTCTCAATAGACTCCCACATTCTTGAATCAAGAGACCTGGTGAAACCTTCCATTCTTAAACACTAGGTATCAAACTCATTAAGAGTGATCAGTGGTGACTTGTTCATGGTTCCAGTTTCCATATCAGTTTTGGAAATGGCTATCATTTGAAAAGTTTTAGTATTTGTGTGTGTGAGGGATCTTAAGATGGTGAGATCTTATATTAAGAGCTTGAAATGCTTTGATACGAAATGCAGGATCGTTGAAGGGTTAGTTACAACATAACAACACAAATAGGAGATTAACTAAACTTTAATCAAACAGTAAACTGGATTAACCAAGTGTTGAGATACTAATAACACAAGTAATACAAGAGGCAGAACATAAAGAACACAAGTATTTGGTTTTCAAGAATGCAGTATATTGCCTTCTCTATGTTCTATTACAAGTGTTACAAAGTATATTCCAAAGATACAAGAACATAAGATACTTATAATACTTCCTACAACCGGCTATACTTTGAAAGCCAGCTGGATACAATTGACTAGACACAAAAAAAATCAATTGTAGAGTCAAAAGGCAGATTGCCTTTTGACTTGTGACTATGACATGCCATAGCTCACATCCTTATCTATTACAAAAAGGATAAAGTACATAAAGTAGAAAGTTACAGACTCAAGACCTCAATGTACAGTTACCAAAAGCATGGACCTTTTCACCAACCCATGTAAGTTGGTGACTTGTAGAGGTGCAGCGGAAAGGTGTCCAGATTTATGGAACAGTACATTAGATGAAGCATGTTACTAAAAGTCTTCAGAAGAAATCTGTCTTCATGAGTTGAAGCTTCTGAAGACTTTGTCTCTGAGGCTTCGGAAGACTTCATGTTTGGCTTCAGAAGATATTGGTCTTGGCTTCGGAAGATTTCACACTTAGAGTATTTTCTGTTTCATGTGTGAAACTTCCTAAGCTTCTACTTTAATGCACTTGTGCAACATGCAGGAAAGACTAAAGATGTTTAGGTTGCATCAGCCTCTTCATTAATCTCTGCAAACTCCCCCTAGGCTGATGCTACCAAAACACTTTGAAAACTTCAGATATTAACAGTCCTCATTAGGATGATCACCATTCCTTTCTTCATAAGATGATCAGGATCCTTCAGGCTGTCAAAGTGTCTTCTCATGTCAAAGAGTCATGCAGAGGCAACTGAAACATATCTTGCCATGTATAAATGTCTTCAATGCCTTGATCTCTAATAACATGCCATCTTTCCGGATTTGTGGTGTATGTCCAAGGCAAGATGGGTCTTCCTGATGCTAGAGGAGCTGTTTGAATTGGGGTTGGTGTAGCATCCTTTGGCTGCACATCCTCAGGCTGTTCTGATTCATCCTGACGCTTAGAAGGGGATACAGGCTTCTTCTTCTTCTTAGGCTTTGGTTTAGAAGCCATCCTCTTCTTTGTCTTTCCAAATTTTGACTGAGAAGACTGGCCTGCAGCACCAGATTGATCTTCACTGTCTTTCTCAGTTGGGACTTCCTCTCTCTCAAGATAAGATGGAGAGGGAGGTTAACCTTGCTGTGGATCAGAAGATGAAGCTTGCTGAGCATTAGCTGGAGGTCCGGGTTGTGTTGTGTCTGGTTGTTCAACTTTAACCTCCACTTCAGGTGGAGCCTGAATTGGAGTGGAGTGTAAGTTAGTGAGCTCTCCGCTCTTAATATTCTGCTTGATTACCCTCATATGCTCATCTCTAGTGGATAGAGACATGGGTCCAAGTCTCCTTCCGAAGAATCCGTACAGCTTCAAGAAGCTCAACAACCTCTGCCTATCATCAGACTTCTTCATGCTTTTTTTGGATGATGGCTCTTGATTTTGCAGCTTCTTCCATTAGCTTCTTCTTTGGTGTCTTTCTTTCATTGACTAACTCAAGCTAAAGTTGTTTTAAGTACTCAAACTCAATATAGTCATAAGACAAGGGAAGGAGTGCATCTGCTTGATAGAAGCCTGTGGCACTCAGGTAGTTAATGATATTGATTCTATCTTCTTCTTTATCTACCTGAGGTTCTTGTTGAACCACATCCTCTTCTTCAGGACTTGCTTGAACTGGGGAGAGGGTAGGCATACCTATGTACAGTCTTTTTCTTCTTCTCTCTTCTTTGACTTGTACTAGGAGTTCTGCATTTCTGCCTCTTTCTTCTCTCTTGACCTTTCCAGGTCAACCAGTTCATTCAACTCATCCAAGGGAAGAGAAATGACACTATCTATGTCATAGTTCCTAGTCTGCAGATAGTTAATCCTGACTGCCCTTAACTCATCATTCTGAGTATCTGGTCTGGGGGCAGCCTTGATTGCAGACTCCATGAGTCTTGGAGACTCAGCAGAGGAACTTTCTCCCCTTACCCTCCTTTTCCTCTCTCTCTCCTCATCCTCAATCTCCCCAAATGTCATCTTTCTTTTTCCTTTGTCACTCACAGACCTTTATGACTCAGGGTGGAGAGAGCTTTGGCCTTCATTGCTTGTTGCAGCATCTGAGCTCAGGCCATAGAGAGGTTGAGAAGCACCTTCACCAGCAGGTGTCTCAGAAGGAATATGGATCTCTGCAGCAGTTGTAGATGATCAGACAGGGCTCTCAGGTTCTGTCACTGGGCCTTCAGTCAAGGTTTCCCCTATGAAGCTAATCTTAGGGTCTGCCTCAACATGCAGTTGACCGATGACATTGCCTGATTGCATAAGTCTCCTTCTTAAGCTGAACTCTGCAGTGATCTTGTCTTGGATTCTTTTAGCCAGTCTGTCAGCTTGTCTTGATTGGCTTGGGTTGACAAGTGGCATGTTGACTAGATCCATACCTTCATAGTAGTCCAAGGTCTGAAAATTGAAGATTCTTGGTGTCCTTGAACTCTTAAGATGATTAGGTCCTTCCTGTTGTTTTCATACCTCCACCTAATGATGTGATTGGAAGATGGTGAAGGTGATATAGCCCTTGGTATCCCATCCTCAAACAGACTCTGTATGAAGGAGTCTGTGTAGTCCACATCAATGTGAACTAGAGGAGGTTGCTGAGAATGCACAGTTGCAAGTGAGGATGGTGAGTCCTCAATGTCCATTCTCTCAGAAGAACTCCCAGGTTCTGTGGCTGTAATGACTTTGGAAGTTTAGGTTGCATCAGCCTCTTCATTAATTTCTACAATTTGACTATCCGCATTTGCATACTGTTGTAAATGCGGAAGTGAAATTTTAAAGTACTTTGACTATCCGCATTTGTTTACTATTGTAAATAAGGAAGAACAAAGTTCGTCAACATTTGTGTACTGTAGCAAATGAGGAGTAGAGATACTTAGGTTTTTTGTATCCTGCATTTCTTCACTATACTAAATGCTAATGAACAAAATTGGCTAGCATTTGTGTACTGTAGCGAATGCGTGTGATCAAAATGGTTACAACATTTGTTTACTACTTCAAATGCGGCAAAGTTAATTTTCCACATTTACATGATCATCATTCTTTGTGACAGAAGAGATTGAGCACTTGTTTGTTCATTGTAAAACAAATGCGGTAGAGCAAATCTCTGTCCGCATAGATTTTTAACAACCTTTCATGTTTTGATTCAAATATGGTAGAGTAAAACTTTATCCGCATTGGTTTATCTATGACATAAACAGTTACCTGCATGGGTTACATGCATGGGTTACCACACCAGCATTTACCAATGCACTTACCCGTATTAAGTTTTGAATTTAATCAAAGCTTAATGTTTTCTACTTTTGAATTTTCTTGTTATGAAAGTTGTCTTTGATTGAATTTATGTCTTAGGAAGTTGTTCACTGCTGTGGAGTTGTCATTTGTTGCTTGGATTGACATGTATGTTAGAAGTGATACAAGTTTCCCATTGTTTGACTGATCTTGGACTTTTCATGCTTCCAAGAATCTGCATAGGCTGAGATACTATGGTATAATGTTGGACCAAAAGAACCAATGAGCCGGATCAGAAAAACCTTTAAGTCCCACAGACATCACAACAACTACTGAAGACCACAACAGCTGAAGACAACAACTGATTACAAAGTCTGAAAACACAAAGTCTGAAGACAGTCTGAAGACACAAGTGCTGAAGACAAAGTCTGAAGACATAAGTGCTGAAGACAAAGTCTGAAGACACAAGTGCTGAAGACAAAGTCTGAAGACACAAGTGCTGAAGACAAAGTCTGAAGACACAAGTGCTGAAGACAAAGTCTCAAGACACAAGTGCTGAAGACAAAGTCTGAAGACACAAGTGTTGAAGACAAAGTCTGAAGACACAAGTGCTGAAGACCAAAGTATCAGACGTTGTCACAACAACTGAAGAGGTCTTCTTCAGTAGTTGTGATGGTTTACCTTTCAGTAGTTTCTTGTTTCAGTATTTGTAAAACAACTGAAGAGTATGTTCTTCAGTTGTTATTGTTTGAGTAGTTTGTTTTCAGTAGTTGTAATAATAGTTAACACTTAGCATTTTTGTAAGAAGATGTCAGTTGTTTGACATCTTCAGTAGTTGTGTTAACTATCAGTAGTTTGTGATAAATTCTGTTAGATGTCACTATCAAGTGACATCAGCAGACGTCATATGTCTTATATAAGAGGTGTCGACCTAATTGTAAGTGTGACATTCCGTTACCACGAAAGCGAATATTGAATGAAATATATCTGCAGAATTCTCTCTATCTATAACCGTTTTGCTCTTACATTGAATATCTTTTGTTCTTGTGATTTGGCTAATTCATTGTTAGAATTCCGCTGCTATACTCTCTAATCAATCAAACGTAGATCACCGATCCTAACAAGTGGTATCAGAGCAGGTTAATCATTGATTGATCTAACAATTGATCATTGAAACTGCTAATTGATATCTATGTTTGATTGAATTAGCATTTTGCAAGAACTGGTTATAGATTATTGAATTTCTGACGCTTTCCACTTTGTTTATTAAGAAGGTGGATCAGCATAAGCTACTTGTTCAGATTTATGTTGATGATATCATTTTTGCATCCTCTGATCCCTAGTTGTGTGATGATTTTACAACATTAATGAAAAAGAGGTTTGAAATGAGTGCAATGGGAGAATTACAGTTCTTTCTAGGCTTGCAAATTAAACAAAAGGCTAATGGAACCTTTATTCATCAGTCAAAATATACAAAAGATCTTTTGAATAAGTTTGATTTACAAAACTGTAAGCCCTGTTCTACTCCCATGTGCAACACCACACAACTGGATGCTGATCAGAAAGGTAAAGTTGTTGATGAAACACTTTACAGATGTATGATTGGGTCCTTGATGTATTTAACAGCTTCTAGACCAGATATTATGTTTGCTACATGTGTTTGTGCTAGATTTCAGGCTGCTCCTAAAGAGTCTCATTTGATTGCAGTCAAAAGAATCTTTAGATATTTGCAAGGTACACAATCTCTGGGTTTATGGTATTCCACTGGACACTCTTGCAAATTAGTTGCTTTTTCAGATAGTGACTATGTAGGGTGCAAGTTAACTAGAAAGTCAACTTCTGGTGGTTGTCAATTCCTAGGCAACTGTTTGATTTCTTGGCAGAGTAAGAAACAAACATCTGTTGCTACATCAACTGCTGAGGCCGAGTACATTGCTGCTGCAAGTTGCACTTCTCAGGTACTCTGGCTTCAGAACCAACTTCTGGATTATGGCATTACAGAGACTAAGACTCCATTATTAATGGATAGTGCTTCAGCTCTGTGTATTGTCAAAAATCCAGTCCAGCACTCTATGACCAAACATATAAAGATAAGACATCACTTTATTCGGGATTGTTTTGAAAAAGGTCTGATTGATCCTAAGTTTGTGACTAGTGCTTATGAGCTTGCATATATTTTTACTAAGCCTTTGGATAGTTCTACTTTCCAAAACCTTGTGTAAGGCTTGGTATGCTGCAGCTAGAATAAGTGACAACTACTGATGATTTCAGTAATAATTACTGGTGATCATTGGTAACCATGTCACATATAAGTACTGATGAGTTCTTTCACCTTCAGTAGTTTTATAACTACTGACGGCTAAATGCCTCATAAGTACTAAAGTACTTTATCTGTTCCAAACCACTGATGTAGTTACAACTACTGATGTAGTTACAACTACTGATGTAGTTACAACTACTGAAATTAGTACAAACAGATAAGTACTGACGTCCTATGAAACACCTGAAAAGCAGATGCAAAGACTGATGAGTAAGTGTTGAGGACAGTATGAAACAGCTGAAACGCTATGAATTGACGAAAACTACTGAAGAGAACTTTCTCTTCAGTTATTTCTACAACTGCTTTTTCATTCTAAACAACTAAAGCAAAACCATGTCTTCAGTAGTTTTATAACTACTGATGACTAACACCAAGTCTTCAGCTGTTTACAACAACTGATGACAAAACCACTGTCTTCAGTAGTTTCACAACTACTGATGACAAACACCAAGTCCTCAGTTGTTTCATCATCTGAAGTCAACACCATGGTTTTCAGTAGTTTTCTAACTGCTGATGCCTAAAACCACGACTTTAGCTGTTTCAATGTCTGAAAGGGTAATACCATGTCAACAGTTGGTTTAAAACTACTGATGACTAACACTAAACCCTTCAGTCATTTTCTAACCCCTACCCTATAAATACCTGTCCTCTTCTCGAATGTTTCATTAGCCGTTATTTTCTGAGCTTCTCTCTCTCAAACATGGCGACCATGAGTCTGAAACCACGACATAACTGCGTTGCTTACCTTACCAAGTCGGCTTTCTGGAACAAATATGATAATGCCATTGACTTAATGGTGGATTCCCCATATCGCACAACCTTTCTCTTGAATCCGACCATCTACCCTGAATCCCTCAGTCAATTCTGGTCAAATGCTTTTGTTCATACTGATGAGTCTACCGGCCAAATCTCTGTTCGGTCCCTTGTCAACCAGAAACCAGTGGTCGTTACAGCCGACATCATTCGTCAGGCATTACACTTACACGAATCCACCGCTGTGACTGAATACCCAAAGGGCACAACAGATATGTCCTTTATCAATCATGTGTATGAAGGTGATCTTCGGGCTACAACCATTCTGAAGAAACATTTCCATGATGCTAAGAAATTTATTTTTCACATGGTAAATGTCTGCTTAGCCTCCAAGACATCTTCTTGGGATCAAATGTCATCCCAATGGCAACAGGTATTGTATTCTATTCTAGAACACCAACCGCTAAATTTTTCTGAAATCGTGTTTCTAGAAATAAAGAACATGGCTCAGAAACCTGCGGCAAACCGATGGCCATTATATCCCAGGTTTCTCATGGCCATTATTTTAGATGAATTAAAATCTGATGGCCTTGTTGGCCTTGGAGTCCCTGCACCAGCTGTTTTCGCTGAGGTATACTCAGGCACAACTCAGACCTTACTCTCAAAGAAGCTGCCCGAATGCTAAAGCCCAAGCACAGGGAACCCACAGCTTCCACCACCAGAACCAAAGTCCCCACTAAACCAAAACCAAAACACCTCAAAACAGCTATTCAGGGAGACGAGTCCCCTGAAGATGCTCCTGTATCACCCAGGCAGGATATACTTACTGGTTTAAACCCCCCAGCAGTATCAGAGACTCTACCAGCCACAGCCGCTCAGGATTCCTCTCAAAAGGAGCCTGCAGCCACCACAGAAGGGGTACCCACACATCTGGGATCTTCCTCACTTAAAGAGATTGCCATTGAAGAGCACCATCCTCCCCAGGTGCACACTGTTTTTACCCCATCTCCCATGCAACCGCCCCCCAAAGTCCAACCATAATCATTGCAAACGTGCTGACTCTCCTCCTCCCCAACAACCACCAACAAAGGGGAGAACCACATATATTAAGGAAGAGGATCACCATGCTTCTGACAACCCACAGCACCGGGGTTTACAAATTCTATCTCCTGGTGTAGATAGGGAGATTAGAACATCTAGTGAGGCTGCCACCTCTTCTGAATCAACACATGATCAGAATGAGGCTGGTAACATAGCTAAGACCTCACTAGAGGCAACAGCTGATGAAGGACACAGTCCTGAGGCTGGAAGTCCCCAGTTCCAAGACAAAGGGGCACATGCTAAAACTGGTCTACACCCAATGCATGTACATCCTGCTACAAGCAGGAGGTCAGGTGATTCAACATCTGCTGATGATGACCTGGGCTTTTTCTATGACGTTCTAGCCCACAACACCATCCTGGAGGCTGAGGTAAGCAAACTACAAGAACTGCTTGCCAAGAAGTCTCAGGATGTAAGTCCATCTGCCCCCACCAACCCACAGATGGCACCTTCATTTAAAGGTCCCCCAAACACTTTACCCTCTCACTTCACTGAGCCTCCAGCCTCTGCTTTTGGCACTATCTCTCCGGGACAGAACCCCCTGAGCAGATGGTTGCTGTATTCCAACAATCCCTACCTCTCATCACTCCCATCATCAATGACATTGTTTATAAAGCCATTGATGAGAGGATCTCCTCAAGTCTACAACCACTGATTGATGATGCTGTGCACAAGAAACTTTCTGCGGTACGAACCCCTGCCACCAATGCATCCAAAAAGGGGGAGAGTACTGCAGTGAAAGAAAAGAAAAGAAAAAGAACTGAGGATGAGAAGGCATAAGAGAAAACCAAGGAGTTGGAAAAGGAAAAGGAACAACAACTGATCACTTACAAAAGAAAGAAAAGTGCTGGTGATCAATCGAATGCTGAAGAAAAATCCTTGGAAGAGCTAGTAAAAGATGCAGATGAAACACACAGCCGATCCATGGACAAAATCATTGAGCAACTCTTCAAGCAAGGCTTTGATACAGCCACACTAGACAGTGAGATCAGGAGGTTGGAAGTAGAGGAAATTCAAAATAGATGGGCTGGGTACAATGTGCTGGAGAAAGAGAGATTGGAGATCATGATTCGATTCATAGCCAAATACTTAGGAAGATCACTGATGGAGATTCGTTCATGGACCAGAGACAGCATTCTGGCTATAGCCACCAGAATCTGTTTGTCTGAGCAATTTCATAAGGGGATAATCATTGAAGCACTTGATGAGGCTGGGGCTGGGAAAAGGTTTGAAATGGCAAGACTCACAAAAGCCAAACTCATAACCAAAATGCTTGAACAACCTTCCCAATCACCCACTCAAAAACAGCCTACCCCTCAAATCTCCAAACCAATCTCAAAACCCAAATCCAAACATCCTCAACCTTCAAAACCAATTTCTTTACCACAAAAACCAACCCAACCATCATCCAGTGATGCACCTAGAAGGAGGAGAAGGGTGCTGAGGATAGAAGAAGATGAAGAAGAAGAGGATGAAGATGATAGTCTGCCACTCTCTGCTGTTCTAAAGCTACCAGAACCCAGGAGTCAACTCATGATCACACCTGACTCACAAAGGGAAATGGTTAGAGTCAAAATAGAAGATGAAGAACAGCAGAAGCAGCACGATTAGCAACTACTGAAGATGGTTGACAAGGAATTTCCTCAGTCATCATCTATACAAGCCATGAAAGGGCATGCTTAGAGGCTGTACACTCTCAGACACACATTTCAGTCTCAAAAGGAGAGAGTGAGAGTATGGCCAGACCCCAAGGTGAGTTCTAGAATCCACAAAAGATCAATTCCACATAGATACAATGGCCAGGTTAGAAAAACAATAGACTCTACAATCATGTTGGCCATTGTAGTCTCACCATGGGAAATAATCGATGAATTCAAGAAGGCTCATCAATCAAAAATGACCCCTCAAGCCTTACTGGAAAACAAGATGATCAAAAAGGGGTTATTATATAAGAAGCTTGAAGACATTAAGAAGAATGAGCTCCAGTTACTTCTTGAGGGCACTCATCCTGATAAATTTGTCTATAGGGAGATAACTACTGTGGAGTTGAAGAATGGCAGGACTGTAAAGTACTTATCTGAGTACTATGGTCCAGAGTTCATCTTTGAAGGAGGAGTAGAAGAACTCTCCAACGAGGAACAGGTTGTTCTCCTTGAGGCCTATGTTCAAGAGTCGTATAGACTCATCATGGGGAAGTAGATCTCATGAATGGGGTAACAACTCTGTGTCCAGTTCCCCAAAATAGAGTTCCCAACAGCTGAAGACAACAGCTGATTACAAAGTCTGAAAACACAAAGTCTGAAGACTACTGAAGACCACAACAGCTGAAGAAAATAGCTGATTACAAAGTCTGAAAACACAAAGTCTGAAGACAGTCTGAAGACACAAGTGCTGAAGACAAAGTCTGAAGACACAAGTGCTGAAGACAAAGTCTGAAGACACAAGTGCTGAAGACAAAGTCTGAAGACATAAGTGCTGAAGACAAAGTCTGAAGACACAAGTGCTGAAGACAAAGTCTCAAGACACAAGTGCTGAAGACAAAGTCTAAAGACACAAGTGCTGAAGACAAAGTCTGAAGACAAAGTGCTGAAGACAAAGTCTGAAGACACAAGTGCTGGAGACCAAAGTATCAGACGTTGTCACAACAGCTGAAGAGGTCTCTTCAGTAGTTGTGATGGTTTACCTTTCAGTAGTTTCTTGTTTCAGTATTTGTAAAACAACTGAAGAGTATGTTCTTCCGTTGTTATTGTTTTAGTAGTTGTTTTCAGTAGTTGTAATAATAGTTAACACTTAGCATTTTTGTAAGAAGATGTCAGCTGTTTGACATCTGAGTAGTGTGTTAACTATCAGTAGTTTGTGATAAATTCTGTTAGATGTCACTATCAAGTGACATCAGCAGACGTCACATCTCTTATATAAGAGGTGTCGACCTAATTGTAAGTGTGACATTCCGTTACCACGAAAGCGAATATTGAATGAAATATATCTGCAGAATTCTCTCTATCTATAACCGTTTTGCTTACATTGAATATCTTTTGTTCTTGTGATTTGGCTATTCATTGTTAGAATTCCGCTGCTATACTCTCTAATTAATCAAACGTAGATCACTGATCCTAACATATAACTTCTGCATCAACACATGTATTTTCTTTTTCTTTTGTTTTTATTAATTATATAGATTTAATCAAAACTTTTAAATTACTCCCCCTAAAGTTTATATCCACGTCTGGATAGAAACTTCAAGGATTAAAATATTTTTAGGATAATTTTGATTATTAATACTGAGGAGAAGTATATGCTTTGTTGGGATCATATCAATCTTACATTACACATGTGCATCCTTTATGATAAAATGGACATGTTTATGAACTTGATGATTGAAGGTATGTTTGTTCTCTTAAACTCATACCAGGTTGATATTTTGATGCAAATGATATTTATCATTTTTGGTTGATTTAATTATTCAATATGTACCTCACACACACAAGCATGGAATGATCAACCCTCCTTATACAATGCATGGTAGAACTTCTTCACAACTTTCCTTACCAGGTTACTTAAGTTATAAGAACTCATTTCACTAATCCTCATTGGTATTCTTTTACTTTGATCCTTTTCATGATGATCCATATTGGGATTCTTTTCACTTCACTTTGGAAGGTGATCCATGATAGGATTCTTTTGTTCATTCACTTGGAATGTATTGCTTTTGTTGATTCATCCAATTTGGATGTGTTCCTCACTGGGAATCTTTGATCAGTACATTTGCACTATGTGCTTGTTTCATTAGGTCTGTGCTCAGCAAAACAAAGATGAAACTATTGTAGGTGAAAGATATCATAAAGCATCATAACCTAGTGTGTTTAGGTTACTACACACATGCACTCAGATAAGCAATACATACTATACTTTAAGATGAGCATTTCACCATGAATAAGATGTTAATTCATCATTGCATATATCTTCTCTTGTAGGTTGGGCCTACCAACATATCTAGTAAGTCATGACAGTCATTCAAATTTGAAATTGAGCACAGTGAATGATATAATGACTGTAATTATGTCATTTCCATTGATATTCTATTCTTCATAATAATACTTCTTTTTATGGTTTCTAGTATTTTTGACTTGTTTTTGATGATTTTATTGGTTTTACTCAAGGTTAATCATGCCAATTGATTGAACTAGAAATTCAAACCTACTAGGTTCAAATGCCTTTGTGAATAAATCAGCCAATTGATTTTCAGTGATACTTGAATCAATTTGATTAGTCCCTTTTCAGCATAGTTTTCAAAAAACAATATATAATTTCAATGTGTTTTGTTTTAGAGTGCTGAACATGATTATTTGTAATAAAAATAGCTGTTGTGTTGTTAATGTGAATTGATGTGTGCAAGAAGTTAAAACTATAATCAAGCATCTCGTTTTGAATCCAGAGTACTTGAGAGCAACAAGCTGATGCTACAATATACTCGCTTCTGCTTTTGATAGATATACGTTTGTATGGTTCTTGCATTGCCATGAGACCAGTCTGGGACCAAGAAATTGACAACCGCTAGAGGTGGATTTCCTATTGAATTTGCGTCCTCTTTAATCATTGTCAGTGAAGGCATAGAGATTGAAGTGTCCTTCGTTTGGTACCATAATCCAAGAGCTGGTTTGCCCTTAAGATATCTGAATATCCTCTTGACAACATCATATGAGATTCCTTAGGATCAGCTTGATATCTAGCACACACACACAACAACAAACATAATGTCAGGCCTACTGGAAGTTAGATACATAAGTGAACCGATCATAGATCGATAGTGAATTTGGTCCACTGATTCGCCTTCTGGATCAGACCCAATCTTCACTTTAGTAACCATAGGAGTTCTAATAGACTAATAATTAGCAAAGGGGAATTTCTTCAACATAGTTTCCATGTATTTTGATTGATTGATAAAGATTCCATTTGTTGTTTATTGGACTTGCACCCATAGAAAGAAAGTGAGTTCCCCCATTGTACTCATTTGGAATTTTGAATGCATAAGGTCTTCAAACTCTTTACAGAGTTGCTTGTTTGTTGAGCCAAAGATTATATCATCCATATATCTGGACTAACAACATGTCTTTTCCTCTTTGTTTTCTTGAAGAGAGTCTGATCAATCCTTCCTCTTTCATATCCATTTTTAGGAAGAAAGGATGATAGAGTCTCATACCATTTCCTGGAACTTGGTGAAGACCATATAGAGCTTCGTCAAGCTTGTAAATTCGGTGAGGGAAATTTGGATCTTCAAAGCTAGGTGGTTGACTCATATAGACCTCCTCAGCAACCTTTCTATACAAGAAGGCACACTTCACATTCATTTGATAAAATAAATTTCATGGATGTAGAATATGCTAGAAAGATTCTGATTGCTTCTAATCTGGCAATAGGTGCAAACACTTTGTCATAATCGATTCCTTCTTCTTAGTGTATCCCTGTTCCACTAATCTTGCTTTGTTTTTGATGACAATCCCTCTATCATCAGTCTTGTTTCTGTACAGTCATCTGGTACCGATATGGTAATGTCATTCGGGAAGATCTACCGGTTGCCATACTTCTTGCTTCTTTAATTAGAGCAATTCTTCATGTATTGCTTCAATCAAGCTATTGTCTTGAAGGGCCTCTTTGATGTACTTGGGTACCATTTGACATAGAAAGCATGAGAACAAACAGATGTTTGCAATACTAGACTTGCTTCTTGTCACCCTTTCATTAAGTTCACCATATGGTTTCACCGGATGATTCTTACGTATTCTGGTGGTTGGAATGGAGTCACCAGCAATGGTTACATGAAGATTGGAGACATTAAGTTCATTATGGTCAGAGGTACCTTCATCTTGTACTGTTATGGAATTATGAAGATAGTCAGACTCTGTTTTAGTTCCTGCTTCAGCTTCAATAGCACTGTGATTGCTTTAATCATTTTATGTTCTTTTGTTTCAGCTAGAGGAGTAGCTTGTTTTAGATTTTTGATCTTAGTTGATAGATCATCTAAGTGTGATGGTAACAGGCTTCGACCTCCTTCAGTTGAAACACTCTGGTTTTGTGATGGTTTTCTGATGGGATCAACTTAGAGAGTAACATCTTCGATCATGTATTCAGCAGATGTAGGAGGAATCAATGGAAAGTCATCTCTTCTTTCTACAGCTCAAGAAATGTCACCTGAATGGAGATTTCCTACATTAGACAAGTGAAATTGATCAATGATTTTGTAAATGAGTCAATATCAAACAACCAATCAAGATCATTTGTAGATTTTGGAAACGAATATTCCTTGAATTGAACATTTGTTGATTCATCAATAATGTGTAATCTAGGATTAAACACTCTGTAAGTATTTGAAACAGAAGAATAACCTACAAAGAATCCTGCATCTGACTTAGATGAAACCTTTCTCAAATAGTCTCAGGTGTTTATTATTGAGACAGGACTACCAAATGATTTAGGAAATCAATGAATGGTTTTCTATGAAAAAGCAGTTCATATGGAGTCATGTGTTTCTTTTACAATTAGAGTTCGATTTTGTACAAAGCACAATGTGTTAACTGCCTCTACCCAGAAGGTGATTGGCAGCTTAGCGTCGGCTAGCATTATTCTTGCTGCTTCTATCAGTGTTCTATTCCTCCTTTCAGCTACCCACTTTGTGAGGAGTTCTAGCTGCACTGAATTGATGAGCAATGCCTTTGGTTGTACAAAAAGAACTCATGTCTTCTTTAAATTCATTTCCATTATCACTTTTGATTGTTTGACCTTATGATCAAGGTAATTTTCTGTTTTAGTAATAAAGTCTTTATTATTTGGGATGCCTCATTTTTATGAAGTAAGAAGAAAACCCATGTAAATCGTGAAAAGTCATATATGATCACCAAACAATAATGTTTCTTCTAATGCATATTACATGAGTTGGTCCAAAAGATCCATGTGAAGTAGCAAATGGAGTATTGCTTTTATTCACCAGCTTGGATTTATGAGAAGATTTGGGTTGTTTTCCTTTGAGGCACGCTGAACAGTGATCAATAAAATGAAATTCCTTTTGAGGAAGACAATGACATGGTTTCCTTTGATGAATCTGTTCATGTTTTTAAAGTTTGGTGCCCCAAATATCTGTGCCAAAGCTGTGGACTCATCAAATGATGCTTTTGACAAAAGACATGTTCTTCTTTATGTGATGAAGAACACATGTTTAAAACATAAGTATTACTTCCTCGGGGGTCTTTAGGAAAACCCATTCTTCAATGATTTGAAATCCTGGTTTCAGAATGTAGTAATGAGTGTCTGTAAAGTGAGTCGAATATTCTTGTCACAAATCTGAGACACACTTAGCAGATTCAAGTTCAGTGTTCACAGAAGTTCACTCTGTCAAAGCTCAGCATCTTATTTGTCACAGATCCTGCACTGTAATTTTACCACCCTATGAATCTCCACTATATGCCATCATAGTTCCTTGTATATGCTTGAAGTCATGAAAGAGGGAATGATCTCCAGTCATGTGTCGGAAACATACACTGTCCACGTACCATAAGCTATTGGACCTATATGGATTACCCTACAAGCACAAAAGAATGTGGACCCAAGCCACGATGGTCTTGGGTTTCCCGTTCCAATCTATTATGGTGACTTCTTGATACTTTCTTCTAAATTTTTATCTATTTAGAGGTAACCTTGGAGATTGCTTATGATATTTTGCTCGAGTCTTCTTATCAACATCAACAGAAGAGTCAGATGAGTAGTGAAATCTTTGATCTCTATTCTGTTGAAGAAATTTAAACCATTTTTTTTTTCAAAAATCATTTTAGGTTTTGAAAAGTCAGACTTTTGCTAATGTACTGATTGTTTCTTTGACTTTTCCACATTTTTGTTGTTTTGCTCCTATCATTAAGTGATCTAGATGTCTTATATTGATTGGTGTGCAAATGACTCTGACTTGTGTTTTGCGTAATGATGTTGTTGAGATGGGTTGTGTGAGTGATTCTTACTCCCTCTGATTGAAGTAACATCAGATGTATTGTGATTGTTCATATCATAGACTGAACAATATTTGTTAATATAACAGTTTTGGTTGAGTGGTTGTTCATGTCACAGATAGAGCAATATTCATTTGTTAGGTAAAAGTCGAACTATACATCCGAATTCAATCTGTGAATCACTCACTAAAACGGGCCACTTCTGAGGTGACCAATCAGGATTTTGAATTAAAAGGATCACGTTTGAGGTGATCAAATAGTTTTCAATTAAAAAGGTCACGTCTGAGATGATCATCGGTCATAACATCTTATCAATAGTTAAACATATATGTTTGAATGTCAGAGAGGTCAAACTCATAAGTATGGACCAATCGCACGATTCGACCATAAGTATGGGCCAATCGCACGACTGGACCATAAGTATGGGCCAATCGCACGACTGGACCATAAGTATGGACCAATCGCACAATTGGATCATAAGTATGAGCCAATCACACGATTGAACCATACGTATGAGTCCAGTTGCACGACTGAACTCCAGTCGCATGACTGAATGTTAACTTAGTATAAATAGCGGGGACTCGGTCACATGTTCTCATCACCCCTCAATCGCCCTTAGTCGCCCGAAAGTACCAAGACTCTGCCCATGTTTTGTTTGTTTGCTTTAGCATCTTGATTGTGATTCTAACGTTTACTTTCTGCGTCTACAGGTAATGTGAGACAAAAATCAACTTCAATGTTCCGTTTAATTAATCCCTAATGACCGAAACCATTCAAAACAAGAACTTAGAAAAACTCTTCACATAAAACCACCTAAATGGACATAATCATTGATTTAAGAACATTAGGTGTTATTTAGAGTGGTTACGAGTCTAATGAGCCAATACACATTGGCTAACGTCAAGTTATGACTAAGAATTGGATTTAAAGTGTCGAACAGAGATTTATACAATTGGACGTGCTGCTGAACTTCAATCACACAATTGAGTTGGGCGTTATGACTCAATCGAAACCAAGCGTATGAGTTCAGTCGCATGATTGACTCAACCGCATGGCCTAACACACGACTAAGTACAGTCGCAAGCTCGATTGCACGACTGAACTCAGTCGCATGCTATAATCGCACGACTAAACTTAGTCGTATGGTTCAATCGTGAACCAGACTGATCTTAAAACAGTTAGTTTCAACTATCCTGTTATGCACAAATCTAATGGTCATGTGTCTTGTGTTATAGCAACATGGCTGATAAGTGGCGTCACGATGAGAGTGACTCAGACGTCGAGTCGATTGAGCTACCCACTGATGATACAGACAGCGATGATGACGACCATGGTGATGGTCAAGGTGGTAAGGCTCCTGGTGGATCCGAGCAGGCTCCAAGCCACCCCGATTTTCAGGTAGATGAAGATGATGAGTCACATGAGGAGCCTCTCATAAGGACAGTTGGCAGTAAGGTTGTGGCCACCGAGAGAGGTAAAGCGGCGTTTGGTGGACGCCAGGCTGGGTGAAAGGGTGGTGCTACAGATTACATTGATCTACTTACACCCCAGACCAGCCATTCGGCTTAGGGGAGCCTCTGTCTCCAAGGGCTCAAGGAAGAAAAGGATGGCTCCACTCCACAGGAAGAAGAGCAACAGGCAGAGGATCACCTAATCACTACTCCCACCACCACTACCACAGCTACCACCACAACCACACCTCCTATCTCCACCCCTATAGCTACTACTACCATCAGCACTCCACCCACTACGAAACCTCCTACCACCACTACCACGACCACTCCACCCACTACTACTATCTCCCATCCAACCGCCACTAAAACAACCACTCCGCCACATCCCACACACATTCCACCTTCTATATACACCACATCTACACCACCAGTCACCAAGCAGGTCCATTCACACACACTCCATTCACAGCGGGACCCTCACTGCCCTATATTAGGTTAGAGGAACAACTTGCCAACCTCAACCAAATTATGCTAAGGCTTCTTGCCATAGATGAGCAAAGAGGTGCGTAGCTCAAGCAGCTGATGGGGGTGAATGCAGCTCAAGCTCAGGAGATTAGGGAGCTCAGTGAGAAGAGTGACCTATATGAGAGAGCTCTATGCTGAGCCCACCAAGCACTTACAAGTCAAAATGGGCTAGTGCTATCATCAGTAAAAGGGATTGAGGAGCTGGAAAAGAAAAATAAAAAGATTATGCTAAAGGTGAAAGGGTCAAAGAGTGAGCCTTTGAAGATCAAGGATGGTAATGGTGATGATGGAGATGATGATGATGAGGAGGATGAGATGATAGTGAAGAAAATGTTAAGGGGGGAGAACCAAGCCAAAAGGATCGTGATGGGGATGATGATCAGGAAGGTGATGCATCATCATCAGCCTCTAATCCTCATGCTCAGGAGATGCGAACTAAAAGGAATCAAGATCAAGGAGCCTCATCCTTCACTCCTCCTGCTAAAGAACTGAAATTCAAGACAAAAATAAAACTCCACAGCAGGATGAATACGATGTTGCTCCCCTTCAGCAAATTAAGTCTCAATTCACAATGATTCTTGATTTGCAAGGGATCGTCAAAAGGTCAGTGAGTTACACTCCCAAAGAAAGAGAAATTATACATGATCTGACCTATGAGCAACTTACTGAGATGTTCAGATTGAATCCCGACAAGCTTGTCACAGATGCTGCAGAGGTAGATATTATAAGTGATGATGAGCTAAAAGATGTTGATGAAATAGAGATAAAGTATGTCACTTCTATACACTATCCAGAGTACACTGACCGCGAGGGAAATGTGATACCTAACTTGGGTGATACTTTCAGCAGTGCTACATTTGAGATGCTGGATGAAATGGAGAAGGACAAGGAAAATGATGAAAACCAAGCCCAAGCCTCGGATGCAAATGTTGATATCAAGGAGGCTGAATAGGCAGTTTTCTTTGCCAAAATTAGAGCCCAGCACACGAATCCAAAGCAAAATGCTTACACCAAACTCTACAAAGTCAAGAAACATTAGAAAGTGTCGCGCAAAATCATTGTGTGGGCCTATTTTGACGAATTAAATGTATATGCTATAAAGCAAGAGAAGGGGGTTGAGTACTTCAGATATCCTCCTGATCCAAAGACTCTCCCTGGTTTTGAGCTAAACTGATTGGCATGCCTAAATCTGCTGTATGCTCATCCTAGAAAGATGTTAGGTTGGTTTGAAGCTGCACTAGAGAAGGAATACCACACAAGGTGGGTAAACTTCAGACCTCAACAAACGACAAGGTACATCCGCAAGTCTGAAGTGGATCCTGTATCTGGGAAGCCGATAGTTGTGCTGAAATGGAGTCCTCCGTGCACGATGTCAAAAAATCCCTACGGGAAATGCCTCAGGACTTCACTCGACATTTCAAATGGGGTATTATGACTGGAGGATAGGAGAAGCGGTCATAGTTCTTAACAGAGAAATCAAAATGGAAACTATCAGGGTATTTGACCTAATGTGGCTTACCAACTTTCAGCTGAAGATGTCTACACGCTATACAAGTGGCCACTGTTCTATGACGCGCAAGATATTGTACAAGCCCTTCAATTCCAAAATGTGATACGACTCTGTTTTGCGTTTGAAATACACGCAGGAGTTACAAGAGAGGAGAAGTACAAGAAATTTGAAGAGCTTATGAAGAATGTCAGACAATAGAGTAAACTAGGTCCAAGGGGGAGTTTGTTAATACATATATCCATAGTTTATATGCTTAATGTAAAAGTCTCTCATGTCTTAAACATATGTAATGAATGGGTTAAATGAAATATAATATGTGGTTGATGTTTATAATGTTTAATATTTCATAATATTATTATGTGTTAAAGTATAATGAACTTAGTATTACGTTTGAGGTACTGTGCATAGTCTTAGTCAATAATGATTGAGAAATGTTTTCAAACTTAGTCGTATGAGTCTTCATGCAAATGGTCCATGCTTATGGACCATATGCATGAATACATCATGCTAATGGACCAGTCGCACGATGGAGACATAAGATTGACTCAGTCACACGACTGAACCTTGAGTCGTGCGTATGGATCAATCGCATGATTCAGTCACACGACTGAACCATGATAATGGTTCAGTCGTACGATTGGAAACTCATAACCTATAAATACCACTTAATTCGTGGAAAAATGTAACACTTTGGAACATTAAGAGCATACTTCATAATACACGAACCCTAGCCGTTTCGAATGTCCAAGGAAGCCTATCCAACTTCATAGATCAATCCTGATCAATCTCTACTCGTTCATAGAATTTAGTTTCAATCTTATATCCATTGGGTATTGTTCTCACTGATTGGATCGCCATGACAAAAAGGCCATGATAGCCCTTCAAACTGCTCTTCCAAACTCCATCTACAAAGGTTCAAGAAATGCAAAACAGCTAAACAGGTATTGGATGAATTGAAACTAATGTATGAGGGTTCTACTAAAACCATGGAGAACAAGAATGATCTCCTGAATCAACAGTTTGAAAACTTCACCTTTAAAACAGGTGAAACCATGACTTAACAATACTTTAGGTATGTTGAGGTTGTGGATAATCTAATGGATAATGGAGTAACTCTTGAGAACAGAGACATTGTGAAGAAGTTTATATCCTCTCTTCCTAGACAATGGACATATTACTGTATTGTTATCAAGATGACTAAGAACCTTAAGACTCTTACTCTGCCTGAGTTGTATGGTATTCTTAGTGGATACTAGATGGAGATGAACATGCAAAACTCATTTGGTAATTCTAGCAATCAAATGGGTTTGGCCCTTCATGTGACTGAAAGGGATAACATAGAACCTAACATCATCTCATATGCTACCCTAACAACTCAAAAACGGGGCCATTCATCACCTCGCAAAGACTCCAACAGAATGCTACACTCAAGGAAGTCCCTTCCAAGAGACAAGTTCTTCTAAGGCTTTTGTTTCTGCTAATGAATCCATAGGCAATTTTCTCTTCACCCTTAAAGTTTTGGACTGTATCAAAAAAAACATCCAGATGATACAGAGTATATAGAGATAGTTCAGCAGATGGCTCTTCTCACTCATAGAGCGAACAAGTTCTACAAGAGGACAGGGAGTAAGTTTCCTAGCAATGCAGCTAGTGGAAAGTTTGGGCTAGATAAAAGCAAGGTAAAGTGTTATAACTGTAACCTGATGGGACACTTTGCTAGAGAGTGCAAGGCACCAAGAACAAATGGTGTCCAGACTCAAGCCAAACCAAACTACACTAAGAGAGCTCCCCAGAATGAGAAGCAAAAGCAGCAAGTTGTTCTTGCTATTAAAGAAGTAGGCTTGGACTGGAGCTTTCAGGTGCAAGAAGCATCTAACCAAGCACTCATGGCTGAACACAATGAAGCACACCAATTAGGGGTGCAAAGGTATTCCAATAAGTTAAAAAAAGAGGACTTAGAGAAAACCATTTTAGTTCTTAAACATGAGCACACCAATTATAGGACTCAGATCAAGGATCTCATAGCGAAGTTGACTGAATGCCATGCTGAGCTTGTGATGTGCAAAGCCAAGGAAGAAAAATGTGTCTTGAAGAAGAGACCTTCAAGAACATGATATCCTTATCCTTGCATGCAAAATTTGTAATCAGAATAAGTAGGGACTAGGATCTTGTGAGATAGCTCCTCCACACACAGTCTTGTCTATAAGATCTCTAGGTGTGGAACTTGTAAAGATGAGCTTCCCCACATAGACCCCTTGACTAAAAAGGATGAAAAGGATATGATGAAGAATGGCTCTGAGAAGAGTAAAGAAGAGCATTCTAAGAAGGTTCATCATCCCCCTGAGGAGAGTAAAGCTTTTGGGATGACCAAGTCCAAGAGAAAGAACTTGATCATAAAGAGCAAGAGAAAGGGAAAGAAGGCTCAAGAGATCAAGGGCACCTTCAACTCTGCACAGAGACAAGTCTTTTTTTCTATAGGATTTGAAGTGGTTAAAGCCGAGGACACAAACTTGAACTCCAACAACAAGAGTTGTAGTTCATGTCCAAATCAACCCATCATCAAGAAGAAGGCTGATAAATTGTGCACCACTGCTGTACAACATGGACCATCAAGCTCCAAAGGTACTTCTAACCCCACATGAATTGCCACATCATCTAAGAAGACGAAGATGGAGAGTGAAAATGATCAAGTTTAGCCTTGTTTTCAAAAGAAGACTCCTAGAAGGAAGATAATGGATTGTGTTATATGTGGGAGTACCTCTCACTTTGCTAAGGATTGTGTTTACAATCCAAAGAGTACTCTCCACATCAAGAAGAAAGAAACTTCTAACAGTCTGAAGAAGGACAAACAAGCTTCGGAAGGAAAATATGTTTCCTTCGGAACCTCCAAAATAAAGAAGAAAACAAATGGAAACTTTCCTTCGGAAGAAACTTTGGTCTTGAAAGGAAGGATACTTTCGAAGTACTGAAGCCTACTGCAGTGAAAGCAAGATCTTCCAAAGGCCCAATCATCAAAACTTCTGAAGTCAACAAGACTTCGAAGTATTAAAGGTCAAGTCATAGCTTCCAAAGGTGGTGTGGAAGTCAAAGAAAGACCAAGTGGCTGAGAGTTCTTCATCAACTTCAGCAAATGATCCCTCTAGCATGAGTATAGAATCAATTGTTGTTGCATTGTATTCAACTTCTTTTGATGAGCCCAATACCAATGAGGCTTGGGTTTCCAAATGTAACTAATCATCTCTTTTGTGCAGGAACAACTCAAGACAAACAAGAATGTATGGATCATTGATAGTGGTTGTTCCAGGCACATGACAGGCACTAGGTCATTACTCCAAAGTTTGAAAGAATTGATGGAGGACCAGTTGGTTTTGGAGAAGATGCAGGAGGTTCATAAATTGTAAGCTCAACATTGAAAAGATAAATTTTGTCAAGGAGCTTGGGTACAATATTTTGAGTGTATCCCAACTTTGTGATCAGAGTCATAACATGCTCTTTACTAAGTATGAGTGCATTGTTCTCAAGCCCGGGGTGTTCATTCCTCATGAGTATATCGTGCTCAGAGCCCCAGGAGAGGGAACATGTACAAGTTGGATTTGCAAGAAAAATCTCCATCAAGAGAAGTTTCATGCTTTCTGTCTAAAGCAAATAGTGATGAGTCTTTCCTCTGGCATAAAAGAACGTGCCATGTAAACTTTAAAAACATGAATAAGCTTATTAAAAATGATATGGTAATAGAAATGCCATAGAAAAGAGTTTACAAGTGATGATCATTGTGTGGCATGCCTAAAAGGGAAGCAACACAAGGTATCTCACAATCCAAAGGAAAGAAACTCCATCATTGCTACCCTACACTTGTTACATATGGATCTCTTTGGCCCACTAGTGTAATGAGTCTAGGAAGGACCTCTTAATTTAGTGATCATAGATGACTTTACAAGATTCACTTGGGTCTTCTTCCTTAGAACTAAGGAAGAGACTCCTGAGATTCTAAAGAATTTCATCTTAAAGATTGAGAATCAATTTGATCACAAGGTCAAGACCATAAGATGTGATCAAGGAACTAAATTCAAGAACCAAATCCTTGATACATTTTGTAATGAAAAAGGTATTACAAAACAATATAGTGCTCTCAGGACTCCTCAACAAAATGGTTTTGCTTAGAGGAGAAACAGGACATTTATTGAAGATGCAAGAACTATGTTGTCCGACTCAAAACTACCCAACACCTTCTTGACTGAGGCAGTTAATACTGCCTGCTATGTGCAAACCAGAGTTTTAGTGGTTAAGACTCATGGTAAGACTCCTTATCAAGTTTGGCACAAGAGGAAACCTTTCATTGGTTTTCTCAAGTCATTTGGATGTCCTTGCACCATCTTGAATACCAAAGATCAAATAGCCAAGTCTGTTGAGAAACCAGATGATGGACACTTTATTCGATATTCTTCCTAAGCTAAGGCTTATAGAGTATACAATCTCAGAACTAGAATAGTCCTGATTGGCTATTTGATCTTTTTAGTTACTAGCTATTTTAATAAATCTTGTGAGCGTGTTTTAGGGTCTACAGATATATTACCTATAGGTGATCCTCATCTAAGATTTGAGCTAAGACGTCCTTCAAGCTACATATCTCCGGTTCCAGTGGTAACAACTCTTGCAAATGAAGTTTCTACGAGCACATCAATGACAAATCATGCTGATGCTTCTGGAGTGCCTTCAAATTCCAGCTTAGAGGCACACAAATCAGAAAAAGGAGCTTCAAATGTTGGAGAGCATGGTGGTGGTGATAGTGATGAGGAATTTCTTGATGTTGATAAGCACTCCATTGATGAGAACATCAATGATTTCACAGACTCATTGGATCAAGTTAGTATTGATAAGTGTGTTGATGTGGAGGGTGAATCCTTATTGCCAAATCTGAATTTCTCTAATTTTGATCTATCTAAGCAAGTTGTTGTGAACCCTCAGCTAAGGATCCACAAGTCTCACCCTTCCACCAACATCATTGGAAATTTTGATATAGGGGTAAGAACAAGAGGACAAACCCATGATGCAAATATTTGTCTTCACCGTGTTTCTTGTCCCAGATAGAGCCAAATAAAAGTGATAAGGCTCTAAAGGATGGAGGTTGGGTTGAAGCTATGCAAGAGGAGCTGCTTCATTCAAAAGTCAGAAGGTTTGGAACTATGTCCTCTTCCTTATAGGAAGATTACTATAGGAACCAAATGGGTGTTCAGAAATAAGAAGGATGATAGAGGACTTGTCATCAAGAACAAGGCTAAACGAGTTGTTCAAGGGTAAAATCAAAAAGAAGGAATGACTACACAGATATCTTTGCTCTTGTAGCAAGACTTGAAGCTATCAGGATATTTATAGCTTTTATTACATCCAAGAAATTCAAGGTTTACCAGCTTTATTTCAATTGTGCTTTTCTTTATGGGGTGATTGATGAAGAGGTGTATGTCAAACAACCTCTTGGGTTGCAGATCCTCATCATCCTTATCATCCTGATTATGACAACAAGCTTGATAAAGCTCTTTATGGGCAACAGCAAGCACCAAGGAAGTGATATGAGACTCTATCATAATATCTTTGTCAGCATGTGTACTATAGGGATACTATTGATGGAATTATCTTCATCAAACGAACAGGAAATCACACTATACTAGTTCAAGTTTATGTGGATGACATTATCTTCGGGTCAACTAATTCAAAGCTCTGCAAAGACTTTGAAAAGCTGATGAAAGACAGGTTTGAAATGAGTGCCATGGGGGAACTCAATTTCTTTCTAGGAATTCATGTGAAGCAAGTTGACAATAGTGTTGGGTTTTGTAAAAACATTATCAAAGTAAGTTTAACCATTTAAACTTCAAAAATGCAGCGGATAATAGTGGTTAACGTTGTTAAACAATCTAAAATTTTAAACCATTTTAACCAAAGACAAAACCCAAGAACAAGGATCATTAATGTATGTGAAAAGACATGCTATCAAAACAAAAAAGGAACAACCATAGGGTGTTCTTGAATGTCCAACCCCCAAGAGAGAAAGCCTCTAGTTTGTATACCCACAAGCACTTCCAAACACCTAGCTAGTTAGGGAGCACAACACCAAGAACCCTCTTCTTGTGCCTCTTGAAAAAAACAAAATTTTCAGCTTCCTTTTCCTCCTCTTGGATCTGAAATTTTCAGCCTTTTGAGAGAGTGTTTCTTGCTTGTGTGTGAGACACAGTGTGTGTTTGATGAAGAGTGCAAGAGTAGAGAAAGTCTTGTTGAGTCCAAGACTAAAAGACCCCTCAAAACCCACATGGGGCAACCAAAAATGAGATTCAAAATGGGTTCCCCCCATTTTGTAATTTTTATAAAATTGCACTCTTTTAAACCCTTAGTTTATAAAATTAAAACCTATTTTAATTTTATAACATTAACACACTTTTATATTTTATTATTTAACCAACTTAAATAATGAAACAAATAATTTCTCATGAGCAAATTGTCCATATAATGTTGTTCTATTACAAAAGCAACGTTTTAGAAAACACATTTTCTAAATTGGTGTCAATATTTTTTGTATGATCTCATCAAAAAATAAATATTTATTGGTGTTTGTTTGGCTTGTTATTGTGTATGACCCGATTTGGATCATAATGTACTAACCACATCAATCTTGTATGTGTCTTGGGCATACAAGATCCAACAATCTCCCACTTGTACAAGATTCATAGAAGATTGATGCAAGTAGTAAATACCACCTAACAATGGTTTACTACCCTTAATACATATGACAAAGTGCCATTCAATAACATCATTCCCTTCAAGTGCCTTACTCAAAATGTTTTAGGTGAATTAATCATCTATCCTTTTATCACAGATGTCATGTTAAATCCCAGAGACACAGAGTGATCATTCTCCATTGATTTAACTTTATCAGGCCTTAGACATCTTACTCTTAACGAATAAGAGGGACAAATCCCATCTTGACTACATACGTCTCTCATAATTACCTTATATCATACCTGAACTCAGACTATGTACTACCATGTTTTAGAACAGCAAAGAACTGAGTCAAAGTATAATATTTGGTAAATATCAAGACCCAATATGTATCTCAGGTTAGAGGATACCAGATGATACAGCAAAGAACTGAGTCAAAGTATAATATTTGATCAATTAGGAAGATTCCATGTAGTAATATTTGAGATGCAGGTTGGTCCAATATTTGTATCCCACAAATATCTATGAACTTTGGTAGCAACCTTTTGCTCTATATTCATCCATAAGAATATCTACCAATCCAAGTTCATAATAGTCTTACCTTCATATTTGTTCCCACAAGTATGAACGACTACGAACGTTCCGAGTAAATGATTTACTCATAGATTTTAAACATGCAAAATAGGAATATTACTTGAAACATTATAACCAAATAATTTATTCAAGTGATAAAGGGTTACAATATCTAAATTCAAAATTAAAGATCATATCCAGTCACTAGAATATTGAAGTCCCATGGCGCAAGTATGACTTTCATGCTTTTCCTTTTCAAGAAGCTTCATGAGTGGATCCGCAATATTTTGATCCGTGTGAACTTTGCGAATACATATCTTTCCCTTTTCAACTTCATCCCTTATGTAGTTGAATCTCCATTCAAGGTGCCTAGTCTTTTGATGTGCACGGGGTTCCTTGATTTGAGCAATCGCATCCTCGCTATCACAAGGAATTTCTAGGGGTCCTGAATGGAAGGGACCACCCTTAGATCGGTAATGAATTTCTTAAACCATTCAGCTTCCTGAGTGCTAATGAAGCAGCGATGTATTGTGACTCTGTAGTTGATAATGCCACCACATCTTGCTTAGAGCTCTTCCAAGAGATTGCTCCTCCATTCAAGATGAAAATGTACCCCGATTATGATCGTGAATCATCCCGATCAATTGGAAACTAGCATCCGTGTAACGCTTTACTACAAGTTCCTTCTCACCAGATCCAAAGATAGGAACATATCTTTGGTCCTCCTTAGGTAATTAAGTATGTTCTTAACAACCATCCAATGACTGTTTCTAGGATTTTTTTGGTATCGACTTGTCATGCTCAAAGCGCATGACACGTATGGCCTAGTGCATATCATTACGTACATGATGGATCCTATAACAGACGCATACGGGATTCCCTTCATTTTGTCTTGCTCATCCTTTGAGCTTGGACATTGAGTCTTACTCAATATCGTTCCTCTTTGAATAGGTATGGTACCTTTCTTAGAGTTTTCCATCTTGAACCTTTTCAAAATCTGTCAATGTATGCACCTTGATTTAAACCTATCAACTGCCTTGATCTATCCCTATAGATCTTTATTCCAAAATATAGGCGGCTTCACCAAGATCCTTAATGGAGAAACAGCTTCCAGGCCTGGCTTTTACACCCTCCAAGGTTGGAATGTAATTTCCAAATAGTAAAATTTCATCGACATACAATACCAGGAAAGTGATTATGCTCCCACTAGCTTTCTTATATACACATGCTTTATCAGCATTTTTGATGAACCCAAATTGAATATCTCTTCATCAAAACAGTGATTCCAACTTCTTGATGCTTGCTTCAATCATGGATTGATTTCTTAACTTGCATACTTTGCTAGGATGTTTTGGATCGACAAAACCTTCAGGTTGAACCACATAGACATCTTCCTCAAGATATCCACTTAGAAAAAAAGCCGTTTTGACATGCATTTGCCAATATCATAATCATAATGAGCAGCTATGGCAAATAATATCCTAATAGACTTCCAACTATCTTGTAGTTAAGAGGTGGTTCAACTAAGTCCCATACTCTGTTGTCATGCATGGATTGTGACTGGGGTTGAGTAAGAGTGAGATTATTACTATGAATCAAATATGGTAATCAAGTCAGAGATTGAATGGCGGAAACAAACAATCAAAGAACATTCAATGCAGAAAAATACTCATAAATGCTTTTGTATTGATATGTGGAAAGTTGATAAATTACAAAGAATAATTACAACAAAAATTCTCTATCTATCGGCTGTCACCTCATGTACGAGGTATATATTCTATTTATAGGCAGACAAGATACCTATTACAAAATGACTAAACTACCCTTGACCTATTATATCAGAGCTAGTCTAAGTCTTCATCCGCATGTTTGCTTGTTCATCCGCTTTGACAAATGTGGATGAGTTAACTTGATCAACATTTCTTCACTTGATCAACCGCATTAGTATATTGGTCATCCGCATTGGTTAATGCGGATGAACAAATACTTATGCCCATTTGTTTGGCCATCCGCATTTGTCAATGTGGATGAGCAAAGTCTTGTTCGCATTCACTTTTAGTCTTCCGCATTAGTCAATGCGGAAGAGTAAATACTTTTCCGCATTTATTGTTGGTGTTCCGCATTTGTCAATGCGGAAGAACAAATGCTTGTCCGTATTTGTTTTATGTCTTCCGCATTTGACAAATGCGGGAGACAATACTTTGTTCTTCTTAGCAGATTCTTCATCTGTAGTTCTTCTTGGACTTAAGGGATTTCATCAGAGCAGTCATCAAATCAACCATTGAGTTGGCATGTATGATCCTTTCAAGGGTCCAACAATACTCCTCATAAGGATTATATAGCCTAGTTTTCCTTAATGTTTGGGAGGTTATTGATGTTATGAGCATTCTGCTGGGTCTTCTGGGTGTAAAATGAATGCAACTTTAGTAGGATCCAGTATAACTTTGATCATATTCATAAAATCTGTGCTTCTGACATCATATCTCTGCTTAGCACATGAATCTTCATCTTGCTCATGTTGTAGATGGCTTCCATTGGCAGCTTCTTTAGTGAAATAGGCTCCAAAATAGAAATTGTAGATATCCATCTCTATGAATCAGTAAGCTCCCCCACATCAACCTCAAGTTTTACAATATTCCCAAGCTGCAATGGTGTTTTCTTCTTTCTTTTGTTCTCTGTTGGCTCTTATCTGATCATAGGCCAGCTTTAGCAGCTTGATGCACTTTAGAAAGAAGTGCATATCTAACTCTCCAAATTATTATTTAATTCCCTGAAGTGTCTGGTGTATATGTAGTGGATATATAATTCATCAAGCAATCTAACCTCACATCCACTGAATAATCTGATTTCAGCTCCCTGCTTTCCTCCCTACTTTCTTTCAATTACCATCTCATAAGTTTGCTCATCATAGTATACATTGAGATGGGTATGGAGGAATGAGTACCGGACACCATTTTCCTCTTCAGTGCTTCTATTGGCTTCACCTTAAGCTCAGGGAATACAATCTCTTATGCTTGCATCTTTTTTCTCTCAAGGGGATTAACAAATGTTTATCTTTTCTCATGCATATTGTCTTTAATGAATTGAAGTGGTTTGTTCTTCTGAACATCTTAAGTATGTTCTCAATTCATATCCCCTGAACAAGTTGCATGATTGATTAGTTCAAGTTAAGTAGTTCCTTCAAATGATGAATATCCAGGGCATTTACAAGAGCTGAGTACTCTATAAAAGAATTGTACTAGCCTGAGACCCTTTTCACTATGAACAATTCCATGTACTGTCATACTTCCAAGCAATTATCTTTTGACCAATTTTACCCATTGTTGGACCAAAAGAACCAATGAGCCAAGATCAGAAAACCTCTAAGTCCCACATGGTATCACAACAACTGCTGAAAGCCTCATCAGTAGTTTGACAAGTGCTGAAGACTTCAACAGCTGAAGATCAAGTGCTGAAGACCTTAACAGCTGAAGAACCAAAGTGCTGAAGTACAACAGCTGAAGAACACAAGTGCTGAAGCTGAAAGACCAAAGTACTAAAGTACAACAGCTGAAGAGTTCACAAGTGCTGAAGATCAACAACTGATGTACAAGGTCTGAAGACAAAGACTGAAGACATCAGCTGATGATATCTACTGAAGTCATCAGCTGATGAAACACCTGAAGGTCAAAGTCTGAAGATCAAGTACTGAAGCCTCAGTAGTTTGTCACAACTGCTGAAGAGTACTTCTTCAGTAGTTGTGATATCAGTAGTTTTATTTTTTTTCTATGTTTCAGTAGTTTTGTAAAACGACTGAAGAGCTTGTTCTTCAGTCGTTGTAGTTTCAGTAGTTTATATTTTGTACATAACATGCTGATATGTTCTCAGTAGTTGTGAACATTTCAGTAGTTTGTTAAGAATTAGTTATTTTTGTATTGGATCTGCCAGTTGTCACTTTCCGTGATAACAGCAGTGATTGTTGCACTCTATATAAGAGTGACAACCTATTGTAATCGGTGAGGAATGAGTGAATGAATGGAATGAATGATTGATTTGATTAGAAATATTCTACATCTATAAACATCCTAGAAAATAGAATACATATTCTCTCCCTATAACCGTATGCGATCTTAATGCTTACAAGTATCGATTGCTTGCTACAATTTGTCTAATTCTAGTTTGTATTCCGCTGCTTTGTATCTGATACATCAAACTTGTGATCACTGATCCTGTCAAATGGTATCAGAGCAGGTTAATCATTGATCGATCTAACAATTTATCATTGAAAATGCTATTCAAGATCAAGTTTGATTGAATTAGCCTTTATTTTTGAAAGAAACGGTTATAGAGATTGAATTTTTTGTATTTCTGCTCATTCATCCTGAGATCTTTTCTTGGTTCTCATTGAGTTTGTTGTGGTCTGTCTAAAACTTTTAAAACTTGAACTAAACTGTTTTGAATGAAAATGACCACTCCTTCCAATGATCCTCACAATACTGGTTCCTCAACCAAGCCTCCTATGATGGTTAGGAATGAGTATAACATATGGCAAAGACGTATGCTCCATCACCTGTCTGTTAACAGCGCAGGGTGTTGGACATCAGTGGTACATGGTCCACACAAGCCTATGGTGAATAACCCGGAAACCAATCAAATGGTTCCAAGAGAGGGAGCAATACTCAGATGAGGATAAGAAGTTGCTTGAGATTGATGCAAAAGCCCATGGAATTCTGGCCATGGCATTGCCCAATGAAATCTATTCTGGGCTAATGCATCATGAAACTGCCCATGACCTCTGGATTGCTTTGAAAGAACAATTTGGAGGAACAGATGAGGTCTTGGCAAATAATAGAGAAATTCTTGCCCAACAATATGAGACATTCTCTCATAGAAAGGGTGAGACACTGACTCAACAATATGAGTGGTTTTCGTTTGATCTCTGAACTAAAAATGGTCAACTTGATACACCGATATTCAGATGATAACAGATTTCTCAGATCACTGCTGAGAGATGGGACACATATACTATTGTCCTACGCTCCAGTGCAAGTTTGGACAAACTATCTCTCACCCAACTCCATGGGAAATTGCTCACTTTTGAGAGAGAGATAGAACAGAAGAGAAAGCTGTCTTCATCTGAAAGCTCACTGAAGACTTTATACAAGGCAACACTGCCTTGGTGGGTCATGGTCAGAATATGCTTCATCTGAATGCCAGTATGTGAGCATATTAATTTCTCTTCAAGCACTTCTGATTCTGCATTTGTAAGTGTTGATGGTCAGTTTACTGTGTGTAATAATGACAATCTATGTTTCATTATGGATGATCTCAAGGGGATGCTGATGATGACTTAGAAGAGATGGATATTTTGAGCCAAATGGCCTTGATAATATCAGATCTCAGAAGTTCTACAAAAGAACTGGAAGAAAATTCCCAGGACTCTCTGGCAAAACCAAAGTTGGTTTTGACAAGAGCAAGTTGAGGTGTCACAAATGCCAATGGCTTGGACACTTTGCAAGAGAGTGTAGATCAACTGGATCTAACTCTACTGCACCCTTTGTGACTTTTCCTGGCAATAGTCAACAACACAGAGGGCAACATCCTGTCACCTCTAGTCATCATCCTCAACACAATCTCCGGCATATTTTGTTCCTCAGGGTCAAATGCCATATCAGTACCCTTGTTATTACATGCCACAGTCAAATCAAGTTCAAGTTCCTATGACACCACAACCTCATGCATTACCAGAACCTCAGCCTTCCCTATCTCATCAACAACCTCAATCTCAACAACACAGCTTCTTCACCCCAGGAGTTGTTGACTGGAGCAGTTTACCAGATGACTTGTCTGGTCATGATCAACTGTTCTCAGGTGCTGGTCACATGGTGGTGACAGTCCCTTTGGGAATCTAGCTCTTATGGCTTGGAGTCTGCTGATACTTCATTTTCCAATGCCTCTACACCTCAGGAATCACAGGTATCCTCTGAGGCAAAAGCCAAATTATGTTCTGAACCATTGCATAGCAGCATTTGCTTCCATTAGAGAAGCAAATGTAGCTTAATAATAAGAACATTGAGCTAGAACAAATAATTTCCAAAAACAAAGCTGAGTTTGAGTTTGTGCTCAAAGATAAAAATGATGAGGTTATAAACTGAATTGCCAAATAATTGATGATAGGCTAGAGAAGATGTACTTCTAGAGAAGTACAAAGATCTAAAGAAACCCTCGCAGTTACCCAGGTCGAGTGTGATAGATGGGTACAATGCTTCATGCAAAGGTTTTGAAATGCTTCTTAGTAAGCAATCTGCTTCAAATGTGAAGTTTGGAATTGGCTACAATCACACTGCTCCACCTACAGATTTTACCCCAAGAGCAGAGGTAGAATCTGATGGTGAGAGTGATAACAATCCATCACATCATGTGATCTACTTTCTGATACAGCACAATCAGAAGTAGCAGTCAGCATCAAGCCCTCTTTGAACCTATCAGCTGATGTTGATGGTCCAATGCTGACATTCACATGATCAATAGGTTGATCAACTCAGGAGTAATCCTGAAGGTCCTGAAAGGACTGGAGAGCAGATTTAACACCTGAAGTTCAAACTTCAACTGCTGTCAGTACTGAAGAGAAGAAAACTGGCAGTAGAAAGAGTTTGAAGACCACTAAAGAGGTAGTCAAGAAAGCAACCAATGCTTCCAAAGCATTGAAGACAAGTCTTCTGTTGCTTCACCATCTTTAGTTGATGATCAACCTAAGATGAAGAAGAAACCATGTGAAGTATGTGTTTGTTCAATCATCTTACAGATGATTGTTGGTACAAAAGAGGTTCCAAACTCAAACAAAAAGAAGAAATTAATGAGAAATGGTAAAAATGAAAACTGAGTTTGAGACCACATTTGTATTAGCAACATCAAATCCTGTAACCCTTAAGTCCTTAAGAAATCCAAAAAGGAAGGAGTTAAACAGGTGACAGCTGAGGGTGCTCAAAAGAAGAAGGTGCAACATAGGACCTTATCTATTCCACTAGCAATGTGTCTGATGAGCTGAAAGCTTTATCACAAAATCAGACACAGCTGGTGATGATGGTACAACATCTGTTGGGTAGAGTTAACCAACTAGATTCTCCTATGTTGAACACCACAGAGGAGGTCTAAGCCAAAGGACTCCTCTTCTACACCATCTTCTTCTTCTCAGGCTGTTGTTACAAATAAACATGTTAGTTTACCATCTATTGATGAGACCAGGCCCAAAACCAAAAAGGTTTGGGTCTCTAAAACTAACTGATTGTTTATTATTGCAGGGTTCTTCAACATGCCAAAGTAGCATCTGGTATGTAGACAGTGGGGGATCTATGCACATGACTGGAACATCTCTCTTCTTCATGACTACTCTCAAGGAAAGAAGGGATTTGTCTCTTTTGGAAATGATGCTAGGGGTTACATCATCGGTAAGGGCTTTGTCTCCAATGGAGAAATCAAATTTGATGATGTTAATCATGTGGAAAATCTCAAGTACAACCTCTTGAGTGTCAGTCAAATGTGTGATAAAGGCCATGTTGCCCTTTTCACAAGTCAAAAACTATAGGATTTGTCATCCAAAGTTTTGCACTTGATTGACAAGGTGTTGGATGATCACACTCTCCTGAAAGCCAACAGGACAGGAAGAGTGTATGCCTTAGATCTCTCTAAGAAGATAGATCTCAAAGGCAATCCTTGCCTATTTTCCAAAGCCTCTTCTCAAGAATCTAAACTGTGGCACAGGAGGCTTGGTCATGTAATCTCAAAAACATGAATCAGCTTAGCCACAATAGTTTAGTCAGAGGCTTACCAATAAAGGAGTTCCACTGTGATGAAACCTGCACTGCTTGTTTAAAAGGAAACAACACAAAGTCTCATTCCCTCCTATTGAAGTGTCCAAGTCCACTGCCTGCTTGCAATTACTGCATATGGATCTATTTGGTCCTGTGAGAGTAATGAGCATGGCAAAGAAGAAATACTGTCTGGTAATTGTGGATGATTACTCCAGATTTGTATGGACTTTCTTTCTACATTCAAAGGATGAGGCTACTCAGAAGATTATCCACTTTGTGCTGTACATTGAGAAGCAGTATTCCCTTCCAGTCAAGTGTATTAGGAGTGATAATGGAACTGAGTTCAGAAATCATACACTTGATGACTTCTATCTTTCAAAGGAATCAAAAGGCAGTTCAGCATTCCAAGGACTCCAGAACAAAATGGAGTAGTGGAGAGAAAGAACAGGACCCTCATTGAAGCTGCAAGGTCCATGCTGGTGACTCAGGTTTGCCATTGACCTTTTGGGCCGAAGCTGTCAACACAGCTTGTTATGTGCAAAAAGAGTTTTAGTAAATCAGAGGTTGATGAAGACTCCATATGAAGTTCTCCATCATTTGGCTCCTCTGATTTCATTTTCAAAGCATTTGGTGTCCCTGTTTTATTCTCAACACAAAGGATCAACTCCACAAATTTGATCCTAAGGTGGATGCAGGATACTTTGTTGGTTATTGATCTACTTGCAAGGCATACAGAGTCTTCAACTGCAGAACAAAGATGGTTGAAGAAACTCTACATGTTAAGTTTAATGAATCTCCAAAGGACAAGATTCCACAAAGTCCTGTGGAATTATTTGATTTGGACATACTGCAATATTTCCATATCAAACTCCCGCTGTTGCTCCTGTCAACAGTTCACCACCTGGTGGTACTGCTGATGATGATGATGATTGCAGTACTCACCTCTTCAGGTTTAGTGATCAGCTGCCTGACTCAGCTAGACCTGATGTTCCTGTAGCGCCAGTAGCACCATCCACAACAAAGCTGATGAGATTTCTTCGAATTCAACTTCCTTTGAATTACCATCCACTGATTGGTTTCAAGGAAATGATACACCATCACCATCTGTTGCTGCTGACCGGCTACAAACACTGCACAGATCTCATTGTGTATCAAGACTGAAGAATCACCCTATGTCTCAAATCATTGGTGATATCACTGCTGGAGTATCAACAAGAAGTCAATTGTCAAATTTCTGCTTCTATGCTCTCTTCATCAGTCAGCAAGAGCCAAAGAATTATCACATTGCTTTAAAGGACAATGGATGGGTTGATGCCATGCAGCTTGAGCTTCTTCAGTTCAAGAAACAGCAAGTGTGGGAACTGGTTCCTCTACCTCCAGGTAAGTGTGCAATAGGCACTAAATGGGTGTTTAGGAACAAAACTGATGAAAAGGGCTTATTGTTAAGAACAAGGCCAGACTGGTTGTTCAGGGGTTGCACAAGAAGAAGGTATTGATTATGATGAAACATTTGCCCCTGTAGCCAGACTGGAAGCAATTCGATTGTTTTTAGCTATGCTGCTTATCAAAACCTTAAAGTCTTTCAAATGGATGTCAAAAGTGCATTTTTGTATGGAAAAGTTAAAGAAGAGGTTTATGTATGTCAACCGCCAGGCTTTGAGGACAATAAACATCCTAATTGGGTGTATAAGCTTGATAAAGCTCTTTATGGGTTAAAACAAGCTCCCAGAGCCTGGTATGAGACATTATCAAACTTTCTTCTGGAAACAATTTCACTAGAGGCTCCATAGACAAGACTTATTCATTAAGAAAGCTGGGCAGCATAATCTACTTGTTCAAATTTATGTAGAGATATCATTTTTGCATCCTCTGATTCAAAGTTGTGTGATGCCTTTACAAAGTTGATGCAACAGAAGTTTGAAATGAGTGCCAGGGAGAATTACAGTTCTTTCTGGGGTTGCAAATCAAACAAAAGGCTGATGGAATTTTTTTCATCAGTCCAAATATACAAAAGATCTTTTGCAAAAGTTTGATTTACAAAACTGTAAGCCCTGTTCTACTCCCATGAGCAGCACCACACAACTGGACTCAGATCAGAAAGGTAAAGTGGTTGATGAAACACTTTACAGATGTATGATTGGGTCCTTGATGTATTTAACAGCTTCTATACCAGATATTATGTTTGCTACATGTATTTGTGCTAGATTTCAGGTTGCACCTAAAGAGTCTCATCTGATTGCAGTCAAGAGGATCTTTATTTTAGATATCTGCAGCACTCCATCTCTAGGTTTATGGTATTCTACCGGACATTCTGGTAAATTAGTTGCTTTTTCTGACAGTGACTATGCAGGGGTAAGTTGACCAGGAAATCAACTTCTGGTGGATGTCAATTCCTAGCAACTGCTTGATTTCTTGGCAGAGCAAGAAAAACAGACCTCAGTTGCTACATCCACTGCTGAAGCAGAGTACATTGCTGCTGCAAGCTGTACATCTCAGGTACTCTGGCTTCAAAACCAACTTTTGGATTATGGCATTACAGAGACTAAGACTCCATTGTTAATGGATAGTGCTTCAGCTCTTTGCATTGTCAAAATCCAGTCCAACACTCTAGGACCAAACATATAGAGATCAGACATCATTTTATAAGGGATTGTTTGAAAAAGGTCTGATTGATCCAAGTTTGTGCCTAGTGCTGATGAGCTTGCAGACATTTTTCTAAGCCTTTGGATAGTTCAACTTTCCAAACCTGGGGTTAAGGCTGGTATGCTGCAACAAGAATAAGTGACAACTACTGATGATCTTAGTAATCATACCGATGATCATGAGTACCTATGTCACATATAAGTACTGGTGAGCTCTTTTAACCTCAGTAGTTTTTATAACTACTGAAGGCTAAATGTCTCACAAGTACTGAAGTACTTCATCTGTTCTAAACTACTGATGTAGTTACAACTACTGATGCAGTTACAACTACTGCAATCAGTAAAAACGATAAGTACTGATGTCCTATGAAACAACTGAATCAGCCAAAAAGACTGATGAATGTGTTGAGGACAGTTTGAAACAGCTGAAAAGTTAAGAATTGACGAAAACAGCTGAAGAGAACTTTCTCTTCAGTCGTTTGTACAACTGCTGTTCATTTTAAACAACTGAAGCAAAACCACGTCTTCAGTAGTTTTATAACTACTGATGACTAATACCAAGTCTTCAGTGTTTACACAAGCTGATGACAAAACCACTGTCTTCAGTAGTTTCATAACTACTAATGACAAACACCAAGTCCTCAGTTTTTCAATCATCTGAAGTCAAAACCACGGTCTTCAGTAGTTTTCTAAACTACTGATGCCTAACACTACGACTCAGCTGTTTCAACGTCTGAAAGGGTAATACCATGTCAACGGTCGTTTAAAAACTACTGATGACTAACATCACATCTTCAGTCGTTTCCTTACCTGTACCCTATATATATCCTAACCTAGCTCTCATTGCTTCAATCTTCTTCAAACCTAACGTTCCTCTCCAAAACTTCCCTCTTCTCAATGCGTCTATGCAATTAAACCGCGACACAACTGCGTTGCATACCTCACTAAATCGCCGATCTGGACTAAGTTCGATACTGCTATCGATCTATGGTTCAGTCCCAATACAACAAGGCATTCCTTCTGAACCCGTCTTACATGCCGAATCCTTGAACCATTTTGGATGAACTTACTGTTACCACTGAGGAGAGCAACACACCATCCCTCCGTTCAGTCGTCAACAACAAAGAAGTAGTCATTACTCCTGCAACAATCCGTAAAATTCTTCAACTGAATGATGCTACTTCTCCTGCTGGATATCCGAAGGGCACCATAGATCTACCTTTGCTCAGCTGGATATCAAGGCGATGTCAGTGCCACCACCATCATGAAGAAACACTTTAATGACGCTGAGCGCCTGATTTTTCCACATGGTAAATGTATGTTTTGGCCCCTAAGACGTCGGCTTGGGATTCAAATGTCCACCAAATGGCATCATGTAATGTATTCTATCCTTGAGCACAACCACTAAACTTTTCAGATAATATTTTCAGAGCTCAAAGATATGGCTCAAAAACTAACTGCCAACCGTTGGATACTCTATCCACGGTTCATAATGGCCATTATTACAGACCAGCTTAATGCTGAGGGACTTGTTGGCTTGGGAGTCCCTGCTACGCTGTTCTGCCGAAGTATACTCCCGGCACAACTCTGATCGGACACTAAAAATGGCTGCCAAGCTGCGAAAACCCTGCAGCTGGAACCCACAGCCACCACCTCCAAATCCAAAGTCCCTACCAACCCCCCAAAAAGAAACCCAAAATGGCTACTTAGGGAATTGAGTCCCTGAGGATGCCCCTGCAACACAACGCAGGATATATCCACTAGTCCAAACCCTAGTGGATACAATGACTCCTCCAGCCACAGCCGCTCAGGCTTCCTCTCAACAGGAGCCTGCAGCAACTCCCCAAGGGCACCTACTTATCTGGGATCTTACTCACTTGAGGAGATTGCCATTGAAGACACCATCCTCCCCAGGTGCACACTGCTTCTATCCCTCACCCCAAACAACCGCCCCTCACAGCCCAACTTTAATAGTTGCACAAGTGCTGACTCAATTGCACTCCTCACCCCTCCCCAGAAACCACTTACTACTGGGAATACCTCTACAATTGAGGGGGAGGAACACAGTGCACCTGAGAACCCAGCACAGGGTTTCCCAATTCTATCTCCTGGTGTAGACAAGGAGCTTAGAATATCTAGTGAGGCTGCCACCTCCTCTGACTCAGCACATGACCAGAGTGAGGCTGGTAACATTGCTAAGACCTCCCTAGAGGCAACAGCTGATGATGGACATTGTCCTGAGGCTGGAAGTCCCCAGTACCAAGCACAAGGGGCACATGCACCAACTGGTCTACACCCAGTGCATGTAAATCCTGCTCTAAGCAGGAGGTCAGCTGATTCAGCTTCGGCTGATGATGACCTGGGCTTCTTCTATGATGTTTTTGCCCAGAACACAATCCTGAAAGAGAAGTCAGTAGGCTGCAAAACCTACTTGACCAACTCTCACAAGGAGAAAGACCATCTGCCTCTATCCACCCCCAGATGGCACCTTCCCTTGAAGGTTTCCCAACACCGAGCCACCCCAAAATCAACCACCTGCCTCTGCTTCAGGCCCTACTTCTCAGGAACAGAACCCTCCTGAGCAAATAGGTGCTGTACTCCAAAATTCCCTTCCTCTCCCACACCCATAATCACTGATATAGTGATCAAAGGCCATTGATGAGAGGCTTTCCTTAACATTACAGCCCTTGGTTGATGCTGCTGTCCAAAAGACTCTTTCTGCGGTACAAATTCCTCCTCCAATGCAACCAAAAAGGGGGAGAGTACTGCAGTGAATGAAAAGAAGAGGAAAAGAACAGAGGAGAAGAAGGAAGAGAAGCAAGCCTAAGAGGAGGAAAAAGAAAAGCAACCTCTGCTCACTTACAAGCGAAAGAAGTGCTGATGATCACACTGCTGAAGACAAATCCTTGGAGGAGCTGGTCAAAGAAGCTGACACCAACACAGCCGATCCATGGATAAAAAATTGAACAACTCTTCAGGCAGGGTTTTGACACAGCCACACTGGATAGTGAGATCAGAAGGTTAGAAGTACAAGAGATACAAACCCGATGGGCAGGGTATGATGCTCTTAAGAAAGAGAGATTGGAAATAATGATCCGCTTTATTGCAAAATACTTGGGAAGATCATTAATGGAGATCCGCGCATGGACAAGGCAGCATTCTGGCTATAGCCACCAGAATCTGTCTGTCTGAGCAATCAACAAAGGGATTATTGTGGAAGCCCTTGATGAGGCTGGGGCTGGTAAAAAGGTTAGAGATGGCTAAACTCACAAAGGCGAAACTAACTACGGATGCTAGATCAACCTTCCCTTCCACCCACTCAAACAGATCTTATCCCTCAATCTCCCAACCAACCTCTAAGCCAAAATCCAAACATCCTCATTCTTCAAAACCAATTCCTTCACCAACCCAACCATCATCCAGTGATGTACCCAGAAGGAGGAGAAGGGTGCTGAGGATGGAAGAAGAAGAAGAAGAAGAGGATGAAGATGATTGTCTGCCACTCTGCTGTTCTGAAGCTACCAAAACCCTGAAGTCAACCCATGATCACACCTGACTCTCAAGGGAAATGGTCAGAGTCAAGATAGAAGAAGAAGAACAGCAGAAACAGCACGATGAGCACTGTTGAAGATGGTTGACAAGGAATTTCCTCAGTCATCATCTATTCAAGCCACGAAAGGGCATGCTCAAAGGCTGTACACTCTCAGGCACACCTTTCAGTATCAGAAGGAGAGAGTGAGAGTATGGCCAGACCCCAGGGTGAGTTCTAGAATCCATAAAAGAACTATCCCACACAGATACAACGGCCAGGTACGAAAAACAATAGAGTCTACCATCATGTTGGCCGTTGTAGTCTCACCTTGGGAAATCATTGATGAATTCAAGAAAGCTCACCAAGCAAAGAAGACCCCTCAAGCCTTACTAGAAAACAAGATGATTAAGAAGGGGTTGTTATATAAAAAGCTTGAAGACATCCAGAAGAATGAGCTCCAGTTACTCCTTGAAGGCAACCATCCTGATGAATTTGTATATAGGGAGGTAACTACGGTGGAGCTGAAAAATGGCAGGACCATGAAGTACTTATCAGAGTACTATGGTCCAGAGTTCTTCTTCGAAGGAGGAGCAGAAGAACTCTCTCAGGAGGAACAAGTTGTTCTCCTTGAGGCCTATGTTCGTGAGTCATACAGACTCATTACGGGGAAGTAAATCTCATGAATGGGATAACAACTCTGTGTCCAGTTCCCCAAAACAGAGTTCCCATTCATACTCTGCCAAACAAATATTTGAGATTTCTTCCCAGGCCGGAGCTTACATGGTCATCTTCTCTACTGATCAAGAAGGAAAAAGACCAACATTTTGCCATCAATAAGTGGGAGAATAAATAAGTTAGAGGTTTTGGCTGCATTGGTTCAGGGGGAGTTTGTTGGACCAAAAGAACCAATGAGCCAAGATCAGAAAACCTCTATGTCCCACATGGTATCACAACAACTGCTGAAAGCCTCATCAGTAGTTTGACAAGTGCTGAAGACTTCAACAGTTGAAGATCAAGTGCTGAAGACCTTAACAGCTGAAGAACCAAAGTGCTGAAGTACAACAGCTGAAGAACACAAGTGCTGAAGCTGAAAGACCAAAGTACTGAAGTACAACAGCTGAAGAGTTCACAAGTGCTGAAGATCAACAACTGATGTACAAGGTCTGAAGACAAAGACTGAAGACATCAGCTGATGATATCTACTGAAGTCATCAGCTGATAAAACACCTGAAGGTCAAAGTCTGAAGATCAAGTACTGAAGCCTCAGTAGTTGTCACAACTGCTGAAGAGTACTTCTTCAGTAGTTGTGATATCAGTAGTTTTATTTTTTTCTATGTTTCAGTAGTTTTGTAAAACGACTGAAGAGCTTGTTCTTCAGTCGTTGTAGTTTCAGTAGTTTTATATTTTGTACATAACATGCTGATATGTTCTCAGTAGTTGTGAACATTTCAGTAGTTTGTTAAGAATTAGTTATTTTTGTATTGGATCTGCCAGTTGTCACTTTCCGTGATAACAGCAGTGATTGTTGCACTCTATATAAGGAGTGACAACCTATTGTAATCGGTGAGGAATGAGTGAATGAATGGAATGAATGATTGATTTGATTAGAAATATTCTACATCTATAAAAATTCCTAGAAATCAGAAATACATATTCTCTCCTATAACCGTATGCGATCTTAATGCTTACAAGTATCGATTGCTTGCTACAATTTGTCTCATTCTAGTTTGTATTCTGCTGCTTTGTATTTTGATACATCAAACTTGTGATCACTGATCCTGTCACCCATCGAGTAGACACCCCTCTGATCAGTTCTGTAGTGGTCAATCCTTCTTGTAGTTTCAACTGAGATGGTTCTGCAAACCATTGAGGGTACTTCTGCAGTACAAGAGCAAGTAGTTCTTGGTCTTTCTGGTTCAGCATCATGTCTTCAGCTGATACTCTATTTCTTGGCTTAGTGCTTGATAATTCTTCTTGTAGCTTCTTAAGTTTTTCTTTCTTCTCATCATCAATTGAAGAGTTGCAGCCCCTAATGAGTTGGTCTTCATGTTTCCAATCCTCCTTCTTGTGAACCCCTGACTTGAAAGATAGTCCTTCATTTCCTTATCAGACATGCTATAAGGATTAGGAAATAGTGGTTCATAAGTTGGGGATGATTTCTTCATTGAAGATAGCTTGTGTAGGTGAGCCTTTCTTGGCAATGGTCTTTCTAATTTCTTCATAGAAGACTCTTTATGCATTGGAACATCTTTTGCGATTGCTTTTTCATATTCTATTTCAATATTTAGATCAAGCAACCTTTTCACTTTATGTTCCTCTTCTTTCATGCCTTCATATGTCATTCCAAATACTTCATCTGGATCATATCCTTGATTGATCAGAAACATAGTTTTGATCATTAAGTCATCAGTTTGGGCTTTAGACACCATTTCTTCCACTGCCTGTTCTACTTTCATAGGACTGTCCATATGAACATCCTTTTCAGCATCATATCCACCACCAATCTCTCCTTCTTCTAAATCAAGTACACCAGCTAATTTCTTCAATTGAGTTTCAGCCTGCTCATGCTCCTCCAAAAATTCAGCAATTGCTGCCAGGCTTCTGGAGTCATAATTTTGTTTCTTAAATGTTTTTTCCTCAATCACTGGTCTCTTACCCTTAGCCTTTTCAGCTAAATATTTTCTTTTTCTTGAGTAATTTTGAAGTTGAGGGCTTGAAGATTCAGCTCTTGATCATTAAGTTCAATTTTCTCCTCCTCCTCTTTCTTTTCTGTTTCGTTTTCCTTTTCCTTTTCTTTTTCTCACATCTCTCTTATTGTTTCTTTCTGTTCTTCAGATAAAGACATAGCAGGGACAATCTGCATGGTCAACTCCTTCTCCAAAGGAACTGGTGACTTAGGGATGAATACAATAGGCTCTGAATCAGTCCTTTGATTGTTTACAAATTCCCAAAAGTCATCATCTATATTGAATTTTTCAGATGAAAAACTGTCTAATGCACTAAAAAGTTCTTCAAATTCAGTTTTCTCTGTGTGAGAATCATATGTGTTTCCGGAGTATACCATCATTCCTAGACTTTGCTCCTTAAGATTTGTTTGACTTGTATCAGCTTCTTTTTCTTCATTTTCAGAAACAGACTTGTTATCATCCTTATCAACCTTATCTTGTTCTTCATCTTTCTTTTCCTCATCCACTTTACTTCTTTGAATATCAATTATCAGTTCTAGTTCAGAGATTCTTTTATTTTGTCTTTGAAGCTTTTTTTCAAGACTATAAATGATTTTTGATTGTTCCTCAATGATATTCTCTTGTTCCACCATTGCTATGGTTTGAATAGCAAGAGTGTCCACATGACCACTGACTTCTTCTCTAGAATGTTTAGTGCAGCTTTTAAGTACTCAATCTCTTTGTCTTTTTCTTTTCTTTCACTTCATATTTTTCTTTTAGCTCTTTCAATTCATTCTCTTTCTCATCAAACTCTAACATTCTTCTCATTAATGATTTTAGCTCTCCTATTTAAAGTCCTTTCCACTTTCAATAAGAGCTCAGATATTAGTTCATCCTTTTTATCAGGCCTGTTGATGTTAGATTCAGCATAGCTCTCTGAAGGAGCAGCCTCAGAAGGTGCTTTCTTTGCAGGGATTTGATCATGGTGATCCTCCTCATCAGAAGATGATTTGGATGATTTAGATGCACTTGTTCATCCTTCAACTTCAGTAGGGTGATAATAGGATGATGGAAAAGGTTGGTAAGGTGACATAGGTGATTGATGTGGTGGTGATATTGGAGATTGATGATGAGGTGATATGTGAAGGTTGAGGTGTTGTTTGTGGTGTTGGTTGTGATGATGGTTGTGGTGATTGTTGTGGTGTTTATTGTCGTGATGGTTGTGGAGTTGGTTGTGATGATGGTTGTGGTGATTGTTGGGTGTTTGTTGTGGTGATGGTTGTGGAGTTGGTTAAGGTGATGGTTATGGTGATTGTTATGGTGTTTGTTGTGGTGATGGTTGTGGAGTTGGTGTGTGGTGATGGTTGTGGTGATTGTTGTGCTGTTGTTGTGGTGATGGTTGTGGAGTTGGTTGAGGTGATGGTTGTGGTGATTGTTGTGCTGGATTGGCTTGATTTAATTGCTAAATCATCCAAGGAAGAATAGGTGAGTAAGCACCATTGTAAAATTTCATTGGGTCCATCTTCTTGATGTATTGTAGGATCTTGCATCATAATAGGAATATCAAGTACAGGTCCGTCATTAACAATGTCATGGAATGATTCATTGATTAGACATTGAATGAATCTTGGATACATCAGAAACTTGTATCTTATTCCTTCTTGGATGTTTGAAATTAGGCCATTGAAGACATATTAACAGCCTATTGGTGCAGAGAGCACAAATTGCAGAGGATGTGAGGACTGGAATGTCATTCCATCCTGTTTTTCTTTTTGACAGACAGTGTTGGAACATGTGAATTAGGAATCTCCAAGGTAGATCCACTAATCCTTTAACTATCTGTTTTGCTTCATACCTCCTTCATAACCAATTTCAGAAAAAAATGTGGTTATTTCTTCATCATCTGGCTCCAGAGGATCATTAGCATCATCACCAAATTGTTGGCATCTTCAAACTGAATCTTCAGTGATCCTCAAAGTGAGCTCATTGTTGATTCTCCCAATTAATATTCTCACACCATCAGCTTCAACTACCTCAGCTGTGTCCCAGAAGGACCTGATGAGATTCTCATAGATTGTGGGTCTCACAGTCATGGCATATGCTACCCTTGTGGTAGATAAGAATCTTATCATATCTCTAAGACCTTCAGCTTCAGGCACATCAGGGTTTAAATACCCCTGATATTATGGAGCTTTCTCCATGTAAGATTTGCCATGTAATCTGCACAAGAGACATGTGAGTTAGTTATCAGTTTGGCTTTCAATGGACACGAATGACTGCTTGTCATTTCTGTTGCATTTTTGTCATAGAAAATGGTGAGTTTGTCATTTACAATCATAGTTTCTATTTTGAACCATTAATGAGATATTGCTTCTTCATTGATTTGTTTCAAACGTTTCAATTTTTCAACAAGCTCTATTCTTACAATGAACATGAATATCAAGATTTCCATGATGATAATAATTTCTATTGGTTTTCATGCTTAGTGAAGTCTAAAAAGTGTATTATGTTACATCAATAAAACATGTTTTTGTGTTCTTCATTATCAATTGGTTCATTGACTGATTTAGGTTTAACTTCTGAAACTTGGGTCTTGATTAAAATTTTTATGGAAGTTTCACCTTGTTTCCGATGTAAATGTGGTTTTAGAATCGATAACAAGTGTCGATTGAGTGGAATCACATGAAAATCTTTGATTGTTTATGATGAAGATGATCGAAGATGGTGTACTATACGTTTGCTCTCGTCTCACTATAAAGTCTCTCAAATTTGAAAAGTATTAAATGACCCGTTTGAATTCCTTTAAATAGTCAAATAATACATCTTGAAAGATTTTACAAGTTTAAGAGTACATATGGTCACCACTATAGCACATGCGGAAGGTTAATTTTTTGACTTTTGTTCATCCGCATTTCTTAACTGTAGCAAATACGGAAGAAAAACTCTTGACCTTTGACTATTCGCATTTGTCTACTGTTGTAAATGCAGAAGTTTTGTTTCTTACATTTTATTCTTTCCGCATTGTATAATGTTGCAAATACGGAAGTTAGAACATGAAATCTTTGACTATCCGCATTTGTGCTGTAGTAAATGCGGAAGAATCACTTGTGATTATGTTCATCATCATTCACTGTAACAAATATGGTAGAGTTGTTACTGGTTTTATCCTGACCGTATTTGTACACTAGCTAATGCGATAGAGCAAAGTCAGTCAGTATTTGTGCGACTATACCAAATGCGGTTGACAACACTTGGTCAGCATTGCACTGTAACAAATGCGAGAGATAAGTTCATCCGCATTTGACTCCTGTAGCAAATGCGGTAGAACAAATTCAACATTTACTTCACACAATAATGCGGTAGAGTAAAATCATTGTTTGCATTGGTTGCAGTTTAACTATATTGTTACCCGCATTAGTTACATGCATGGGTTACCTTCACCCGCACTAACAAATGCACTTACCTGCATTAGCTTTTGAACTTAATCAAAAGTTAATATGATTGAATTGATTATTCATCTTATGAATATGTGTCCTTGATTGATTTTTCTTATGAAGTTGACTATTGAGGTTGCAATTCTTGCTTGGATAGACTTGTATGTTACAAATGATACAAGTTTCCCAATTTTAATAGATCATGGACTTATCATGCTTCTAACAATCTGCATAAGCAGAGATATAATGGTATGACTTATTGCAACAACACCGACCAAAATTCTTTTTGTTTGTTTTTCAAAGATAAGTTAATAAACAAAAATTTGGACTTACTCAAAAATTTTAAATTACTCCCCCTAAAGTTTATGTCCACATTTGGATAGAAACTTTAAAGATTTAGAACCTTTTGAATATTATTTTGATTATTGTTAATAATGTAAAGAATAATCTCTTTGTTGGGATCATATCAGTCTAACATTACACCAGTGCATCCTTTATGATTAAATGGACATGATCATGAACTTGAAGATTGAAGGTATGTTTGTCCTCTTAAACTCATACCGGGTTGATATTTTGATGCAAATGACTTTTATCATGTTTTGGTTGATTTATTATTCAATGTGTACCTCACACACATAAGAATGGAATGATCAACCCTCCTTATACAATGCATGGTAGAACTTTTTCACAGCTTTTCTTACCAGATTAACTAAGTTATGAAATCTCATTTTCACTGATCCTCGTTAGGATTCTTTTAACTTGATCCTTTTTAATGTTGAGCCACATTGGGATTCTTTTCACTTCACTTTGAAAGGTGATCCATGATAGGATTCTTTTGTTCATTCACTTGGAATGTATTACTTTGTTGATTCATCCAATTTTAGATGTGTTCCACATTGGGAATCTTTTGGATCATAACATATGCACTATGTGCAAGTTTCATCACGTCTTTGTTCAGCAAAACAAAGATGAAACATGATGTGGTAAAAGAGATTCATAAAGTATCATAACCTGGTGTGTTTAGGCTACTACACACACATGCATTCAGATAAGCCAATACATACATGTACTTTGTGATGAGAGTTTCACAATTGAATAAGTCTTTAATTCATCACTGCATGTATCTTTTCTTCCAAGTGGAGCCTACCAACATATCTAGTAAGTCATTTCAGTCTTTTATATTTTGAAATTAAGCACAGTGAATGATATAATAACTGTATTTATATCATTTCCCATAGAATTCTTTTCTTCATCAAACTTGATTCTTTTTGTGGTTTTCTGATGTTTTAAATTATTTTTGATGCTTTTCATGGTTTTTACTGAAGGTTAATCATGCCAATTGATTGGACCAAAATTCAAACCTACTAGGGTTAAATCCCTTGGTAAACATATCAGCTAATTGATTTTCAGTTGGTACTTGAATTAATTTGATTAACCCTTTTTGAGCATAGCCTCTCAAAAAATGATATCTAATGTCAATATGTCTTGTTTTTTAGTGCTGAACTGCATTATTAGTTATAAAGACAACAATGTGTTCTCAATAGAAATTGGTGTGTGCAAGAAGTTAAAACCATAATCAAGCATCTAGTTTTGAATCCAGAGAACTGAGAGCAACATGTTGATGCAACAATATACTCAGCTTCTGCTGTGGGCGCAGACACGTTTGTCTGCTTCTTGCATTGCCAGGATACTAGTTTGGAACGAAGAATTAACAACCGCCAGAAGTGGATTTTCTGTTGAAGTTGCATCCTCCATAATCACTGTCTGTGTAGGCATAGAGATTAAATTCTCCTTCCTTTGGACACCATAACCCAAGAGTTGGCTTGCCCTTCAGATATCTGAATCCTCTTGACTACATTCACATGTGATTCTTTTGATCAGCTTGATATCTGGCACACACACAAACACCAAACATAATGTTAGGCCTACTGGCTGCTAGATACATAAGTGAACCTATCATTGATCGATAGTGAGTCTGATCAACTGATTTGCCTTCAGGGTCAGGTCCAATATTCACTTTATTATCCACAGGAGTTCTCATAGACTAACAGTCAGCAAAGTTAAATTTCTTCAACATGGTTTGTACATATTTTGATTGGTTGATGAAGATTACATCCGCTCTTTGCTGGACTTGCACCCCTAGAAAGAATGTGAGTTCCGCCATAGCACTCATTTGAAACTTTGATTGCATAAGATCTTCAAATTCTTTGTAGAGTTGCTTGTTTGTCGAGCCAAATATAATGTCATCCACGTAGATCTGGACTAACAGCATGTCTGTCCCTCTTATTCTTCTGAAGAGAGTCTGATCAATGTTTCCTCTTTCATACCCATGTTCAAGAAGAAAGGATGATAGAGTCTCATACCACTTTCTTGGTGCTTCGTGAAGACCATACAGAGCTTTGTTAAGCTTGTAAACTCTATGAGGGAAATCTGGATCTTCAAAGCCAGGTGGTTGACTCACATAGACTTCTTGAGCAATCTTTCCATACATGAAGGCACACTTTACCTCCATTTGGTAAACATTAAATTTCATGGACGCAGAATATGCAAGAAAGATTCTAATTGCTTCTAGTCTGGAAACAGGAGCAAACACTTCATCGTAGTCGATTCCTTCTTCTTGAGTGTATCCTTGTGCCACAAGTCTTTCTTTATTTCTGATGATGATCCGTCATCATCAGTCTTGTTCATGTACAGCCATTTGGTACCAATAGGGTATTGTCCTTCAGGAATATCTACTAGTTGCCATACTTCTTGCTTCTTGAATTAGAGCAATTCTTCGTGCATTGCTTTAATCCAACTATTGTCTTGAAGTGCCTCTTTGATGTTTTTAGGTAATGTTTGACATAGAAAGCATGCGAACAAATAGATGTTTGCAATACTAGACCTTCTTCTTGTCATCCTCTCATTAAGATCACCAATAATGGTTTCAACCGGATGATTCTTGCATATTCTTGTGGTTGGAATGATGTGACTGGGATTGTGTAAGAGTGATATTCTTACTGAGAATCGAATATGATAATCAAGTCAATGATTGAGTGGCGAAAACAAACAATCAAAGAACATTCAAGCAAGAAAATTACTCATAAATGTTGTTTGTATTGATATATGAAAGTTGATAAGTTACAAAGAATAATTACAACAAAAATTCTCTCTCTATCAGCTGTGACCTCAGTACGAGGTTAACTATTCTATTTATAGGCAGACAAGATGCCTTTACAAAATGACTAAACTACCCTTGATCTATTACATCAGAAACTAGTCTAAGTCTTGATCCGCATCTCTGCTTGTTCATCCGCATTGACAAATGCGGATGAGATAATCTTGATCAGCATTTCTACTTGATCATTAGCATTAGTAAGTTGGTCATCCGCATTGGTTAATGCGGATGACAAATACTTGTGCCCGATTGGTTGGTCATTCGCATTTGTCAATGCGGATGATCAAAGTCTTGTCCGTATCTTCTTTGTTCTTCCGCATTAGTCAATGCGGAAGAGTAACTTGTCCTTCAGCATAAGTATTACGTCTTCCGCATTAGTTAATGCGGAAGAGTAAACACTTGTCCGCATCCGAGTTTTGTCTTCCACATTAACTAATGCGGAAGATAACACTTGTTATTTTTCTTGCAGATCTTCATCCGCATTTCATCTTGGACTTATGGGATTCTAGCTGAGCAATCATTAAGTCACCCATTGAGTTAGCATGTATGATCCTTTCAGGGTGCAACAATACTCCCCCTAAGGATTATACAGCATGGTTTTCCTCAATGTTTAGGAGGTGATTGATGTTGTGAAGATTCAGCTGGGTCTTGAGGAGGTAGTATGAATGCAGCTTTGGTGGGATCCAGGATAGCCTTGATCATGTTTACAAAATCAGTTGCTTCTAACATCCTGTCTTTACTCAGCACATGTATTTTCATTCTGCTCATGTTGTAGATGGCTTCTATTGGTAACTTTTTCAGCGAAATAGGTTCCCATATGGAGATTGTGGAAAGATCATCTCTATGAATCAATAAACTCCCTCCCACATCCACTTCAAGCTTAACAACATTTCCAAGTTGCAGTGGTGTTTTCTTCTTCTTTCTTTTGTCTCTCTAAATCTTTATTCTATCATAGGCCAGTTTCAACAACTTGATGCATTTCAGAAAGAAGTGCATGGCTTGATCACCTAATTTGTTGTTTGGTTCCCTAATGTGCCTGGTATAAATGTAGTGGACGTATGATTCATCAAGTAATCTTACTTCATATCCATTGAATAGTCTTATGTCAGCTCCTTCTTTTCCTCCCCACTTCCTTTCTATCACCATCTCATAGGTTTTCTCATCATAGTACACATTTGAGATGGGAGTGGAGGAATGAGTACCAGATACTACGTTTCTCTTCAGTGACTCAGTTGGCTTTACCTTTAACTCAGGGAATACAATTTCTTCTGCTTCCATCTTTTTCTTCTTATCCAGGGGATTGACAAAAATTTTATCTTTTCTTTAGCAAATTGTCATTGATGAATTGAAGTTGTTTGTTCTTGTGAACATCTTAAGTATGTTCTCAAATTCATATCCCCTGAACATAGCTGCATGATGATTTTTAAAGTTGAGCTAGCTCCTTCAAATCCTGAATCTCAAGGGCATTTACTAGAGCTGAGTACTCAGTAAAGAATTGTACTAGCCCTGAGATTCTCTTCACCATGAACATGTTCCATGTGCTGTCATACTTCCAGGCTATTATCTTTTGATATACCTTGCCCTTGGGAGTAGACACCCCTCTGATCAATTTTGTAGTAGTCAGTCCTTCTTGCAGCTTCAACTGAGATGGTTCTTCAAACCATTTAGGGTACTTGTGGAGCACTAGGGCAAGTAGTTCTTAATCTTTTTGATTCAGTAGCATGTCATCAGTTGACACTCTGCTTCTGGGTTTGGTCCTTGTCAATTCTTCTAGTTTCTTGAGTTTCTTTCTTTTCATTGATTAATTGAAGAGTTGCAGCCCTTAAAGAATTTGTCTTCATGTTGGCAATCCTTCTTCTTTTGAATCCCTGACTTGAGAGATATTCCTTCATTTTCTTGTGAGACATGTTATAAGGATCAGGAAATGATGATTCATGGGATGAGGTTGATTTCTTCATTTGAGACATCTTTTGTAGGGGACCCCTTCCTGGTAGTGGAATTTCATACCTTGTATATTTCTTCAAGGATGAGTCACCTTGTTTTGGAGTATCCTTTGTCATTGTCTTCTCATATTCAGTGTCTATTGTTGGATGAAGCAAAAATTTCACTTTCTCTCCTCCTCCTTCATTCTCTCATAATTCATCCTAAATACTTCATTAGGATCATAGCCTTGATTGATTAAGAACATGGCTTTAATCATCAAGTCATCAGTTTGAGCTCTGGTTACCATGTCTTCCACTGACTATTCTTCTTTAATAGGACTGTCCATGAGAGCATCCTTTTTAACTTCATATTCATCAACAATTCTCCTTCTTCAAAATCAATTGCTCTAGCCAACTTTTGCAACTGAGCTTTGGCTGCTCATGTTCTTCCAAAAATTCAGTAATTGCTGCTAATTGAGTCATCTTTTTGTTTCTTTGCTAGTTCTTCTTCAGTTATTGGTCTCTTACCTTTAGCTTTTTCAGCCAAATACTTCCTCTTTCGTGTGTAAGTTTGAAGTTGAGGGCTAGAGGTTTCAGTTTGTTCTTTTGGTTCACGGACCTTTTCAGGAGTACTTGGCTCTTGATCCTTCTTTTTCCTTTTCTCATTTTCTTTCTGTTTAGTTTTGGTTTCTTCTTTCCTTCTTTTTCATATCTTTCTTGAGTTCTTCATTTTGTTCTTCAGTTAATGAAATAGCAGGGACAATTTGCAGAGTTAATTCCTTTTCCAAAGGCACTGGTGATTTGGGAATAAAGACAATACGCTCTGCCTCAGTTCTTTGATTGTTTATGAATTCCCATAAATCATCATCAATGTTGAATTGTTCGGATGCAAAACTATCCAAAGCACTGAAGAGTTCTTCAAATTCACCTTTTTCAGAGTCTGAATAACTGGTGTTTCCAGAATACACTACCATGTCTAGGCTCTGGTCTTTGATATCAGTTTGACCTTCATCATCTTCTTGTTCTTCATTCTGATCTATTACTTGGTTGTCATCATCATCAAGCTTTTCTTGTTTTTCTATCTCATCATCATCCTTCACTTCAGTTCTTTTGATCAGCATTTTAAGCTGTGATATTCTTTTGTTCTTGCTCTCAATTTCCTTTTCAAGTTTTGAGATGATATCATCTTGTTCTTCTATGATGTTTTCTTGTTCCTCCATTGCAATAGTTTGTATTTCAAGACTATCTACATGTCCACTCATTTCTTCTCTTGAGTGTTTCAGTGTAGCTTTTAAATTCTCAATCTCTTTGTTTTGTTCTTTTTGTTCAGCTGCATATTTCTCTTTAAGTTCTTTCAATTCACATTCTTTCTCATCCAGTTCCAGGATTCTGTCATTGATGATTCCTGCTCTCCTGTTTAAAGTTCTTTCCATCCTTTCCACTTTGAGTAACAACTCAGATATTAATTCATCTTTTTCATTAGGCCTGTTGATGTTGGATTCAGCATAGCTCTCTGAAGGAGCAGCCTCAGAAGGTTCTTTCATAGCTTTGGTTTGATCATGATGATCCTCCTCATCAGAAGATGATTTGGATGATTTGGATGCACTTATTGATCCTTCTGTTTCAGTAGGGTGATTAAGGGATGATAGTAAAGGTTGGTAAGGAGAAATAGGTGATTAGTGAGGTGATATTGGAGATTGATGATATGGTGATATAGGTGTAGGTTGAGTGGTCATTGGTGGTGTTGGTTATGGAGTTGAGAGTGATGATGGTTGAGGTAATGTTTGAAGTGATGGTTGTGTAAAAGGTTGTGGTATTTGTTGTGGTGATGGCATTGGTGATGGTATTGGGGATTGTATTGGAGATGGTATTGGGGATGGTATTGGTGATGGTATTGGTGATGGTTGTGGAGTTGGTTGAGCTATTGGTTGTGGAGGTGGTTGAGCTATTGGTTGTGGAGGTGGTTATGCTTGACTTGCTTGATGTATTTGTTGAAACATACAAGGAAGAAGGTGTGAAGGGGCACCACTGTAAAAGTTCCTTGGGTCCTTCTTCTTGATATACTTATAGGATCTTGCATCATAATGAGGAATGTTAAGCACAGGTCCTTCATTAACAATGTCATGAAATGATTCATTGATTAGACATTGAATGAATCTGGGTACAATAGAAACTTTTATCTCAACCCTTCTTGAATGTTGGAGATTAGGCCATTGAATACATATGCAGACATGTTAAAACGTCTATTGGTGCAGAGAGCACAGATTGCAGAAGATGTGAGGACTGGAATGTCATTCCATCCTGTTTTCCTTTTAGACAACAGTGTTGAAACATATGAATTAGGAACCTCCAAGGCAGGTCCACTAATCCTTTGACTATCTATTTTTCTTCATAACTCCCTTCATAACCAATTTAAGAGAAAAATGTGGTTATTTCCTCATCATCTAATTCAAGAGGATCATCTACATTATCATTGAATTGCAGACATCTTCTAACTGACTCTTCTGTGATCCTTAGAGTGAGTTCATTGTTGATTCTCCCAGTTAGAATTTTCAGTCCACATCTTCAACCACTTCAACTGATTCCCAAAATGACCTGATGGGACTCTCGTAGATTGTTGGTCTTACTGTCATGGCATATGCTACCCTTGTGGTAGATAAGAATCTTATCATATCTTTAAGACCTTCGGCTTCAGCCACATCAGGGTTTAGATAACCGCTGACGTTATGGAGCTTGCTCCATGTAAGGTTTGCCATGTAATCTGCACAAGAGACATGTGTGTTAGTTAACAATTTTGACTTTAACTTTGCTTTGATTTGTTAATATGACATTGATTTGTTACACAATTTTCTTTTTCACTTTGCTCTGTTTTTCGCAGTAAACATGATTATCATGGTTTTCAATATCAGTTGAATTCCTATCAATTTATATGTTTATTGAGATCGAAAATGTGTATTACATCACATTAATGAGTTTGATTTTGGTGTTCTTCAATAATTTTCTGGTTCATTGTTTGATTTAGGGTAACAGTCCGAGACTTAGGTTTTGGTTTCAAAATTTGTTGAAGTTATACCTTATCTTCAAAACGAGTGTGGTTCTGAATCAATGACAAGAATGTTTAAAGATGAAACACAAAAAAATCATTGAATGTTTGTGATGATGATGATTGATGGTGGTGTACTGTAGGTTTGCGCTCGTCTCACTATAAGTTCTCTCAAATTTGAAAAGTATTAAATGACCCGTTTGAATTCCCTTAAATAGTCAAATAATACAATTAGAGAAATTTTATAAATTTACAAGCAGATACAATCAACACTGTAGCAAATGCTGAAGGTTAATTTGTTTAATTTTGATCATCCGCATTTGTTGATTGTAGCAAATGCGGAAGACAAACTTTTGACATTGACAGTCCGCATTTGACTACTTTTGATCATCCGCATTTGTGACTGTAGCTAATGCGGAAGGTTTAATTTTTGACAGACTGTCCGCATTACTCTACTGTTACAAATGCGGAAGTTTTATTTCTTATTTTATTCTATCCGCATTTGTGTACTATTGCAAATGCGGAAGCTAAACTTGAAATTTTGGCCGTTCGCATTTGATTTGTAGTAAATGCGGAAGAACATTGTAACAAATGTGGTTGAGTTGCTTGTTTTACCATATCCGTATATGTACAGTAGCAAATGCGATAGAACAAAGTCCATTTGTGCAACTAGAAATGCGGTTGACAAGTCAACACAGCACTGTAGCAAATGCGATAGAGACCTGTTCATACGCATTTGTTGACTGTATCAAATGCCATAGAGTAAATTTCACATACACATCACACACTAATGCGGTAGATAAAATCATTGTCCGTATTAGTTGCACTTCAAAAATTATTGTTACCTGCATTAGTTACATGCATGTGTTACCTTCACCTGCATTAACTAATGCACTTACCTGCATTACCTTTTGAACTTAATCAAGAGTTAATGTGATTGAATTAATTATTCATCTTGTGAAGAGGTGTCCTTGATTGATTTTTCTTATGAAGTTGGCTGTAAAGTTGTCAGTTCTTGCTTGGATTGACTTATATATCACAATTAATACAAGTTTCCCGAGTTTAACAGATCTTGGACTTATCATGCTTCTAAGAACCTGCATAAGCTGAGATATAATGGTATGACTTATTGCAACACCAACTAAATTTTTTTTGTTTTTCAAAATTGAGTTAATAAACAAAAATTTGGACTTACTCAAAAATTTTAAATTACCCCCCTAAAGTTTATGTCCACATTTGGAGAGAACATTAAAGATTTAAATTTTTTTAATATTATATTGATTAATATTAATAATGAAGAGAAAAATCTCTTTGTAGGGATCATATCAATCTTACATTACACATGTGTATCCTTTATGATTCAATTGACATGATTATGAACTTGAAGATTGAAGGTATGTTTGTCTACCTGGTTGATATTTTGATGCAAATGACTTTCATCATGTTTTGGTTAATTTATAATTCAATGTGTACCTCACACACATAAGCATGAAATGATCAACCCTCCTTATACAATGCATGGTAGAACTTTTTCATAACTTTTCTTACCATGTTACTTAAGTCATGAAATCTCATTTTCACTGATCCTCATTAGGATTCTATTAATTTGATCCTTTTTCATGTTGATCCACATTGGGATTCTTTTCACTTCACTTTGGAAGGTGATCCATGATAGGATTCTTTTGTTCATTCACTTGGAATGTATTACTTTGTTCATTCATCTAATTTTTGGATGTGTTCCACATTAGGAATCTTTTGGATCATGACATCTGTAGTATGTGCATGTTTCATCAGGTCTTTGCTCAGCAAAACAAAGATGAAACATGATGTGGTGAAAGAGTTTCATAAAGTATCATTACCTGGTGTGTTTATGCTACTACACACACATGCATTCAGATAAGCCAATACATACCTGTACTTTGTGATGAGTGTTTCACAATTGAATATGTCTTTAATTCATCACTGCATGTATCTTTTCTTCCAATTTGAGCCTACCAACATATCTGGTAAGTCATTTCAGTCTTTTACATTTTAAAATTAAGCACAGTGAATGATATAATGACTATAATTATATCATTTCCCAAAAATTCTTTTCATCATAAAACTTGATTTCTCTTTTTGGTTTTTTTGATGTTTTAAATTGTTTTTGATGTTTTTCATAGTTTTTACTCAACGTTAATCATGCCAATTGACTGAACCAGAAATTCAAACCTACTAGGTTCAAATGCCTTGGTAAACAAATCAGCTAATTGATTTTTTGTTGGTACTTGAATCAATTTCATTAAACCTTTCTCAACACAGTATCTCAAAAGATGATATCTAATCTCAATATGTTTTGTTTTTGAGTGCTGGCTGGATTATTAGTTATAAAGACAACAGCTGTGTTGTCAATAGAAATTGGTGTATGCAAAAAGTTAAAACCATAATCAAGCATCTGGTTTGAATCCAGAGAACTTCAGAGCAACATGCTGATGCAGCAATATACTCAGCTTCTCCTATGGACACAGACACATTTGTCTACTTCTTGCATTGCCAGGATACTAGACTGGGACCAAGAAATTGACAACCGCCAGAAGTGGATTTTCTGTTGAAGTTGCATCCTCCATAATCACTGTCTGTGTAGGCATAGAGATTAAATTCTCCTTCCTTTGGATACCATAATCCAAGAGCTGGTTTGCTCTTCAGATATCTGAATATCCTCTTCACTGTATTCACATGTGATTCTTTTGGATCAGCTTGATATCTAGCACACACACAAACACCAAACATAATATGAGGCCTACTGGCTGTTAGATACATAAGTGAACCTATCATTGATCGATAGTGAGTCTGATCCACTGATTTGCCTTCAGGGTCAGGTCCAATCTTCACTTTAGTATCACAGGAGTTCTGATAGACTGACAGTTAGCAAAGTGGAATTTCTTCAACATAGTTTCTACATATTTTGATTGATTGATGAAGATTCCATCTGCTCTTTGCTGGACTTGCACCTCTAGAAAGAATGTGAGTTCCGCCATAGCACTCATTTGGAACTTTGAATGCATAAGATTTTCAAATTCTTTGCAGAGTTGCTTGTTTGTCGAGCCAAATATAATGTCATCCACGTAGATCTGGACTAATAGCATGTCTGTCCCTCTTATTCTTCTGAAGAGAGTCTGATCAAGTTTCCTCTTTCATACCCATGTTCAAGAAGAAAGGATGACAGAGTCTCATACCACTTTCTTGGTGCTTGATGAAGACCATACAGAGCTTTGTCAAGCTTGTAAACTCTGTGAGGGAAATCTGGATCTTCAAAGCCAGGTGGTTGACTCACATAGACTTCTTCAGCAATCTTTCCATACCAGAAGGCACACTTACATCCATTTGATAAACAGTAAATTTCATGGACGCAGAATATGCAAAAAGATTTTGATTGCTTCTAGTCTGGCAACAGGAGCAAACACTTTGTCATAGTCGATTCCTTCTTCCTGAGTGTATCCTTGTATCACTAGTCTTGATTTATTTCTGATGACTATCCCTCTATCATCAGTCTTGTTCCTGTACAGCCATCTGGGACCGATAGGGTATTGTCCTTTAGGAAGATCTACCAGCTGCCATACTTCTTGCTTCTTGAATTGGAGCAATTCTTCCTGCATTGCTTCAATCCAACTATTGTCTTCAAGCGCCTCTTTGATGTTTTGGGTACTATTTGACATAGAAAGCAGGAGAACAAACAGATGTTTGCAATACTGGACTTGCTTCTTGTCACCCTCTCATTAAGATCACCAATAATGGTTTCAACTGGATGATTCTTGTGTATTCTTGTGGTTGGAATGGTGTCAGCAGCAATAGTTACATCAAGATTGGAGACATTCAGTTCGTTATGGTCAGAGGCACATTCATCTTGTATTGTTGTTGAATTATGAAGATTGTCAACTTCTATTTCAATAACTGTTACATCTTCAGCAGCACTATGGTTGCTTGCATCATTTAATGTACCTTGAGTTTCTTTTGGATGAGAAGCCTGTTTTTGATTTCTGATCTCATGTGACAAGTCATCTGAGTGAGATGGTACCAGGCTGGGACCTTCTTCAGAACAAACACTAAGGTTTTATGACTTATGTCTGATGGGATCAGCTTGAAGAGGAACTTCTTCATTCATATGTTCATCAGATGTAGGTGGAATCAATGGATAATTATCTCTTCTTTCTACAGTTGATGAAGTGTCACCTGAATGTATATTTCCTGCATCAGACAAGTGAAATTGGTCAAATGATTTCGTAAATGTGTCAATATCAAACAACCAATCAGGACCATTTGTAGATTTTGGAAACAAATGTTCTTTGAATTAAACATTTGTAGATTCATCATAATGTTCAGTCTAGGATTGAACACTCTATAATCCTTTGATACAGAAGAATAACCTACAAATAATCCTTCATCATACTTAGATGAAAATTTTCCCAAATGATCACGGGTGTTTAATATTAAGACTGGATATCCAAATGATTTGAGGAATCTAATAAATGGTTTCCTATGAAATATTAGTTCATAAGGTGTCATGTTACTTTCTTTAACAATCAAAGTTCGATTTTGCACAAAGCACGATGTGTTAACTGCTTCTGCCCAGAAGGTGGTTGGCAGTTTAGCATCGGCTAGCATCGTTCTTGCTGCTTCAATCAGTGTTCTATTTCGCCTTTCAGCTACCCCATTTTGTTGAGGAGTTCTAGCTGCACTGAATTGATGAGCAATGCCTTTGGTTGCACAAAAGGAACTCATTATTATTGAATGATTTGGGATGCTTCATTTTTATGAACTAGGAAGAACACCCATGTGAATGGAGAAAAGTCATCAATGATCACTAAACAATATTGTTTCTTTCCCATACTCATTACATGAGTTGGTCCAAAAAGATCCATGTGAAGTAACTTCAATGGAGTATTGTTAGTGTTCACCAGCTTGGTTTTGTGAGACAATTTGTGTTGTTTTCCTTTGAGGCACGTCGAGCATTGATCAATAAAATTGAATTCTTTTTAGGAAGACCAATTACTTGGTTTCCTTTGACTAACTTGTTCATATTTTTAAATTTATTGTGCGCCAAACGTCTTTGCCAAAGCTGTGACTCATCAAATGATGCTTTAGACAAAAGACATGTTTCTTCCTTAGGTGATGCAGAACACATGTTTAAGACATATGTAGTATTCTTCCTCGGAGTCTTTAAGACAACCCATTCTTCATGAATCTGAAATCCAGGTTTAAGAATATAGCAGTGAGTGTCTATAAAGTGAGTGGAATATTTTTGTCGCAGATCCGAGACACGCTTAGCAGATTGAAATTCAGTTGTTCACAGTAATTCACTCTGTCAAAGCTCAGCATCCCATTTGTCACATATCCTTCTCCGGTAATCCTACCACCTTCTGAATCTCCATCGAATGCCACAGTAGTTCCTTGTATGTACTTGAAATCATGAAGGAGGGAACGATCTCAGTCATGTGTCGGGAGCATCCACTGTCTACATACCATAGGCTATTAGACCTGTGTAATGAACCTACAAACAAAAAGAACAATTCGAATAAGGAACCCAAGCCATGATGGTCTTGGGTTTCCCGTTCCTATTCACGATAGTCACCTCCTGGTATTTCCCTCTGTGTAGTGATTTAGATGGAGGTGATTTAGGAGACTTTTGATAATGAATAGGTGAGTCATCTCATCAACATCTACTGAGGATTGAGACGAATAATGAAATCGTTGGTCTTTAGTTCTTTGTAAAAGATTAGCCCGAGTTTCATTATCAAAAGTTGGTTTTTGCTTAGGAAGGTCAAGTTTGTGTTTCATTGTGAGATGATTTCTTTGACCCTTCCTTAAATCCTTTGAGTTATTTCTGTCATTTGTTGATCTAGGTGTCCTAGATTGAGTATTATGAAGATGAGGTCTTACAGAATGCATCACAGTAGAAGTTTTTGAGATGGGCTTGTGTTGTGGAACTCTCAACCCCTTCTGATTAAGTAACAATCAGATGTATTTTGATTGTTCATGTCACAGATTGAACAATACTTGTTGAAATAGCAATTTTGGTGGAGTGCTTGTTCATATCACAGATCGAACAATATTGATTAAAGAAGCATTTCTCTGTCTTGTGATTGAATATGTCACAAATATCACAATACACTTTTTTGTATCTTGAATAAGATTTTCCTTTGTGTGACTCAACTGATACTTTCTTTTGATAAGTCACTTTCTTTTCTTTAGGTGAAGAATCAGAATCAGCCCTTTTAGTAGATTGTTTCACAATACTACTTTTGTTCAGTTGTCTGGGCTGTTTATGTTTCTTCAACCTACGTCTCACCTCTTTCTCAAACTGGTCAACGTGTTCTTTGTTACAGATATCAAACCCAACTCCCTGCCTTATTTAATGACTGAGGGTCTGATGAAGTTTTATGTGTTGAAATTAGTTTTACAGTTGGTTTCTTTTTCATTGAAACCTTTTCTGATTCGCTTGAATTTTATGGAGATACAATCTCATTATCAGAACTACTCTCAGTAGTGGGTTTCACTGTTTTGACATATTTCTTTTTGCCTTGTAAACAGATGGTATGAATTTTATAAAAGGTACAATTGCTTTTACAGGGCTTGATGGTTTCATCACATTCACTGTCTTGTCTGAGCATTCTTTGATTTTGATTGTGTGTCCTAACTTGATTTTATCCTCATTGGTTTCAAAATAAACATCAGGTTTGTTTTGAGGATTTGTCACTTGTTTCACTACTGATTTAGGTTCCATAGTTTTAGGTTCAATTGATTCAAAGAGTGATACAGTCAGGCATGACAGTGTAATTGTCATTGTATGGTGGAGGACATGAATTATACCCAATCCCTGACATGTCCTTTGGATCCTTTTGTGAATCCAACATTTCTTGCAACTTGACTGAAGACATTTGAAACTTTTCAAGTTTCACTGCAGTCATATGTTTGAGCTTTAGCTTGAGCTAACATTTTAGTAAGTAGCTCATTTTCAGCTGCAAGATTGTATTTCTCACCATGCAATTTTTCTATGTCAGAAATGAAAGATTTGATTTTGATTTCAAAACTTTTTAGTTCTCTCTTCATCATTTCTGACTTCACCTTTTCTTCTTTAATTTTATCTGCCAGTTTATGATTGTGTTCTCTATACTCTTGTAATTTATTTATGCATTTCTCACTACAAAGGTTAGTTTTTACCTCAGTAGGCATTGAAGATGGTCCATCATTAATGTGAGCATAAGAGCATGATTTGGAATTGAGTTGACTTCCTCAGCATACACACTCCAGTCACATATCCTATCTTTTGTTTGATCACAAGGGCACTGGCAGAAGGCTGACTACTTGCATGGGCTTGATTAGTCAGCTTTGGTGATTTTGGTATGTTTGTTGATGATGAGAATGATGGTACTGCTATTGTTGATTGTTTGAGTGATAGCTTGAATGGGGCTGTGATGATGATTGACCAGGAGAGTTCCTTGAATGGTTGTTCTTTTAGGAGCATTGCACTCTCTTGAGAAATGGCTAGTCATGCCACGGTTGAAGCATTTTACCTTGGATTTGTCATATCCAAGTTTGTGTTCTCATTCACTCTCAACTTTCTTCCTTTTCTGAAGAATTTCATTGCTCTCATGGCAATCATTACCATTTACCACTGTAGATCCATCTCCTCAACATCATCAAGATCTATTTCTTCTAAATCTTCCTGTATTAGGTGGGCAGAAGTGAGTCTTCCCCCAAGATTGCTTCAAAACTTGCAACAAAGGCATTGTAAGTTGCCTTTTGCTCTTCTGATTTTAAGTCTTCTGGAGAGATTGGAGGAGCAGTGGAGACTTTTTGGGCTTGAGCTGAAGTTGAAGGGTGATTGAATGGTGAAGATGCAATGAACCCAGTATTGTTCATTTGATCTCTTGATGAGATGAGTCATCTTCCTCTGTGATGAAAGCATTTTCAACAGAATGTGATTCTGAAGGGATTTTGTAGACTTCAATCACTCTTGGCCCACTCAGATTTTTGCTTCGTTCATCAGTTCCAAAGCTTTAATCTTGGCTATCATAATGTCTAGAGTGGTACTCTCAGATCAAGAGTATTTTTCAGCATTGTGACATTTTGCTTGCAGCTTTCAGGTAGACTGTGAAGCATTTTCTTGTTAAGTTCTTTAATGTTTATGAAACACCCATAATTTCCAAATCATTGACCAACTGTACAAATCTGTGCAGCTGTTTTGAGATGGATTCTCCTTTGGTGTGATGAAATGTTTCATACTGATTGACAAGCTTGTCTTTGTTAATTTCAGCAACCTCACTACTACCTTCACACATAATTTTTAGAGCATCCCAAACCTTTAGCAGTTCCATATTTTTCCAATCTTTTCAGCACATCCATTTTAGTGCTTGAGTCAAAATGAGTATACTTTGAGATCAATTTTGATTTTCTTATAGTCATCTTCATCCAGAGTTAAGTCTTCAATGGTATTCTAGCATTCTTGCAACAGTGCAAACCTTAAGCTTTTGATAGGAGTAACAGGAATATATGGACCCTTACATATTGAGATCCAAAATCATGATCTACAACACCTATGATATAATTTCTAAACTGTATTCTCCATTGTTTAAACTTAGATTTTTGTTTAAGCCGGGAGTTTAGGTGTAATGACCTAATTCAGAGTAACTGTTAGAATCCTGTTAATTTGTATAGTATAGATTAGTTTGATTTAGATGGATTATGTTTGATGAGTCCCAACTTGTTCAGTCAGTTCTTTCGAGGTTCAACCAATGAGTATTCTTGCTGTTTCCAGAGTATCTTGTCTTTTTGCTAGTATAGTGATGATATCTACTACTACAACTTGATTATCAGATCAATCGAGTTCTATTCAGTCTGTGCAGCACTGACGATAATCGAGAGCCAAAGCTCTGATAACCATTGCCTGTTTTGGAGTAGAGTGTATTCTTACCGATAATCTAATATGATCATCAATAATGATTGACTAAGCGGAGAAACAAACATCAAAAGAACATTCAAAGCAATAAATTAACTCATAAATGTTGCAGGATCGTTCAAGGGCTTGAACACAATTACAACACAACAACACAATGAGAAGATTAACTAAACTTTAATCAAACAGTGAACTAGGTAACCAAAGGTGATACAGAGAACACAAGTAAAGCAAGAGACAGAACAAGAGAGTATAGTTTTCAAGGGAGCAGTATATTGCTTTCTCAAGTTCTTTTACAAGTGTTACAAAGCATAAGAAAGATACAAGAACTTGGAATACTTATACTACAACCTACAGCCGGCTATACTATGAAAGCCAGCTGGATACAATTGACTAGACACTAACAAAATCAATTGTAGGATCAAAAGGCATATCTGCCTTTTGACCTTGTGACTATGACATGCCATAGCTCACATCCTTATACATTACAAAAAGGATAAAGTACATAAAGTGGAAAGTTTCAGACTCAAGACCTCAATGTACAGTTACCAAAAGCATGGACCTTTTCACCAACTCTTGTAAGTTGGTGACTTATCAGAGACGCAGCGGAAAAGTGGTGCTTATGGAACAGTACATCAGATAAAGCATGTGTACTAAAAGTCTTCGGAAGAAATCTGTCTTCATAGGTGAAGCTTCGGAAGACTTTGTCTCTTCAAGCTTCGGAAGACTTCATGTTAGGCTTCGGAAGATATTGGTCTTGGCTTCGGAAGATATTACACTTAGAGTATTTTCTAATGCTTTGTGTAATTCTTCCGAAGCATTCTTCACTTCAGTACTTAGTGCATGTTGCTGAAACACTTAGGCAGTTTTGGGTTGCATCAGACTTCAGGAATCCTTACAAACTCCCCCTAGGCTGATGCTACCAAAACACTTAGAAGATCTTTAAATGTTTGTAGTCTTCAGAATAATCAAGACCATCCCTTTCTTCATTTGATGGTCAGGATCATCAAGACTCTCATAGTATCTTCTCATTTCAAAGAGATCATGCAGAGGTAAGTTGATTATGTCTTGCCATGAGTAGACATTTTCAACACCTTGATCTCTGATAACATTCCATCTTTCTGGATTGGTAGAGTAAGTCCAGGATAAGATGGGTGTCTCAGTTGCTAGAGGAGCCACTTGCATAGGAGTTGATTGGGCTGCCTCATCATGCACTTCCTCAGGTTGATCTGATTCAGCCTGGGGTGTAGAGGTAGATGACTTTGGCTTCTTCTTTTAGTCTTTGGTTTAGAGGCCATTTTCTTCTTCCTCTTTAATGTCTTTAACTGAGAAGACTGGTCTGCAGCACCATGTTGATCATCAGTGTCTTTCTCAGTTGGGTGTTCCTCCCTCACAGGTTCAGAAGGAGAGGGAGTTTGACCCTGTCTTGGATCAGAAGATGAAGTTTGCTGAGGCTCAGCTGGAGGTTCTGGTTCAGGTGTCTCTGGTTGTTCAAACTTGACCTCCACTTCAGGTGGGACTTGACTTGGAAGAGAGTGCAAGTCAATGAGTTCACCACTTTTAATCTTCTGCTTGATTACCCTTATATGCTCATCCATTGTAGATAGAGACATGGGACCAAGTCTCCTTCCGGAGAATCCATATGACTTCAAGAAGCTCATCATTCTTTGTCTGTCAGCAGACTTCTTTGCATTCTTTTGAATGATGGCTCTTGACTTTGCAGCTTCTTCCCTTAGCTTCCTTTGGTTGTTTTTCTTTCTTTGACTAACTCAAGCTCAAGTTGCTTTAAGTACTCGAACTCAATGAAGTCATAGGACAGGGGAAGAAGTGTATTTGCCTGATAGAAGCCTGTGGCACTCAGGTAGTTTATCATTTTGATTCTATCCTCTTCTTTATCTACCTGAGGTTCTTGTGGAGCCACATCTTCCTGTGCAGGACTTTCTTGAACTGGAGAGAGAGTGGGAGTATGCTTGTGAAGTCTTTTCTGTCTCCTCTCCTCTTTGAATTGGAGAAGTAACCTTGCATCCTCTTTCCCTTTATCTCTCTTGACACTTCCATGTCAGCCAGTTCATTCAACTCTTCTAAGGGGAGGGAGATGATTTCATCAACATCATAGTTCCTGGTCTGTAAATAATTAATCCTGACTGCCCTTTGTTCATCATTTTGAGTATTTGGTCTGGGGGCAGCCCTGATTGCAGCTTGCATGAATTTTGATGACCCAGAAGAACTTTCTCCCCTTAGCCTCCTTTTCCTCTCTCTCTCTTCCTCCTCAATTTCCTCAGGAGTCATTATCCTTTTCCCTTTGTCACCAACAGACCTTTGTGACTCAGGGTGGATTGAGGCTTGGCCTTCATTGCTTGGTGTAGCTTCCATGCTCTGGCCAGAGAGAGGCTGAGAAACACCTTCACCAGCAGGTGTCTCAGATGGAGTTTGGACCTCTGCAGCAGTTGTTGATGGTGAGACAAGGGTCTCAGGTTCTGCCACTGGGCCTTCAGCCAAGGTTTCCCCTATGAAACTAATCTTAGGGTCCACCTCAACATCCAGTTGACCGATGACATTGCCTGATTGCCTAAGTCTCCTTCTTAGAGAGAACTCTGCAAGGATCCTGTCTTGGATTCTTTGAGCCAGCCTGTCAGCTTGTCTAGATTTGCTTGGATTGACAAGTGGCATGTTGACTAAATCCAGTCCTTCATAGAAGCTCAGGCTTTGGAACTGAAAGACTTCTTGTTGGCCTTGAACTCTGTGAAGTATGAGGGCTCTTCTGTCATCATCATACCTCCATCTGATGATGTAGTTGCCAGTTCCATGTGGTGGAGATGAGACAGCCCTTGGTATACCTTCCTCAAAGAGACTCCTGATGAGAGAGTCTATAGAGTCCACATTAATGTGAACTTGAGGAAGTTGCTGAGAATGCACAACAGCAAGTGAGGATGGTGAGTCCTCTATGTCCATCTCTTTGAAGAACTCCCAGGTTCTGTGGTTGTGATAACTTTCTCCCCCTTTTTGGTAGCATCACCCACTTGCATAGGTGAGCTGGAGGATAAATCAGTCACTTCCACAGGTTCTTGTGTTCCTGGTTGAGCTCTCCTTAAAGGTCTCTCAGCTAGTTTTTCCTGCAGATATGAAATCTGGAGTTGCTGATCATTGACCCTGTTTTGCAGGGTAGTCACCTGAGATTCCAAGTGACTAACCTTAGAGACTAGATAGGTGCATGTTTGTGACAATTTTGTACCTTTAGTCTCAAATTCCCCTCATCTTCATCAGAAGAATCACTGGGGGATGAGAGGATTGGACCAAAGTCCTCTCTCACCACCAGCTTGAGTTTCTTGGCTGCTGGTTTTCCTCTGCTCACTGGCAACCTCAGTTAAGATGCCAATGGGCTGAGTTGCCATGGTTGAGGTCTTAATGATGTAATCACTTTCAAAAGTGAGAGCCTCTTCCATATGGACATCCTGAACAGGTTCAGATGTGTCCACCTCAGTAATAGGTGACTGATGAGGGATAGACTGAGGAGAGTCAGAGGTACTCATCTCTCTTTGAGTAGGGGAGGAGAAGAGAGACTCATGGTACTCACTGAATCCTAAGTCTTCATCAGTGTAAAAGGATAGGTTGGGAATTGGTTGGTTTAGATCCAAAGGCTGGGGATGGTAGCTGTCCCCTGAAGGTTGTCACTTGAGTGTTGAGACTCAGAGTGAAGGCTTACAGTTGTTGGGCTAATGAGCTCATCAGGTTGAGCTTGAGGAACCTCAGCCCTGATAGGTAAAGTAATGGGAGTGGTTTGCTCCTCAGGAGAAGTGGGAGCTCTGGAGTCCACTTCTTCCTGTAAGGTTGAGTATTTGGGGGCCTGCACAGACTCAATAGCCTGAGCAGGGGTTCGTTGGGATTTTCTTTTGTAGGTGATGAATTGGAGGTTGTGAAGAGGGTAGGAGAGCAGTAGGTGTGGGTTCAACACTAGCTTGGACTGCTATGTTGTCACCTTGAGCAATGAGCTCTAACATTTTTGGGACTAGGGCTGTTTCTACCCCTGAGAAGCCTACAGTTGGCTTCTTCATAATTTTAAAGATGCCGGGCTTCATCTGTCCCAGTTTAAGAATATTGCCTGTTTCCCTCAACTGTGAGCCCAGTTCACAGTTAAGAATGTGTTGAACATATCTAGGAAACATGTAATATCTAAGGAGTCTAAGTTTGCAAGTAAATTAGTATAAACAAATTGTGAATACCTGAACTTGACCCCCTGAACCATCCCATGAACTATAAAGGAGAGATCCTCAGGAATCTGGTCCCATCCACCATGCTTGTTTGATAAGCTGTGGATAACCACATGGAGCAGGTATTTCCACTGGGATGAGACCTTCCCTTTCCTGAAGGTCTTTACAGAGAAATCTCCTTCATAGCCCATCTGCTCGAAGGAATGATTAACCGCTTCTTTTGGGAAGAACACTTCACCTGCTTCATCATCCAGCTGAAGATGTCGGTTGATGATGGCCGGAGTGATGAAAATTGTTCTCCCCTGCACTGTGGCAGACAGTGCCTTCTCCCCATCCATAATGACCTCTTGGCAGGTCTTCCAGAATTCAAGCAAATGATCCTCATATAGAGGAGGATCAATGGTTAGGGAGGTGAAGTAGTGAGACAAAGACAAGAAACGGCAAACCTCTGAGAAATGAGGATCTTTGTCAGAGCATAACAGAGCAACCTGATTGTGTTGTCTGTGTAGCTGCATGGCAAAGTGAGGATCATTTCTGTGTGTAAGGTCAGCCATTGTGAGGTAGCTCAGAGATGAAGAGAAAAAATGGGAGGAAATTTCAGAGAGAAAGCTTTGGGTTTTAGGTATGGAAGAAAAGCAGATGATAGAAGAGGGGGGAAACCGTTGGGTTTATATGAGAGAGAAGGATTTCAGATAAAGTTTAATGAAAGAGGATAAACTTTGAAATCCGTATGTCGGTCCCACCTCTGAAAAAGTAGTTTACCTTTTTGCTCAAAAAGTAGTTTTCTTGGAATTCGAAAAGCTTCCGAAAGTAATTTGTCTTCGGAAGTTTGATTGAAAAAGCTTCCGAAGCTAAAGTGACTTCGGAAGAATTTTCCTGAGAGTCTTAAAGATTTATGCTTCGGAAGAGAAATAAACTTTTGGATGCTTTGTATAAGAATGAACAAAGCTTCCGAAAGTAATTTTTTGCTTCGGAAGGAAAAAGTCCTTAAAAATGAATAAGTGTCTAAGTTAAGAATTTTAAGCTTCGGAAGATATTTTGACTTCTTCCGAAGGTAAAAATTCTTAGACAGTCATTTATTTTGAAGACATATTTTTCTTCCGAAGGTAAAATGTTATCTTCCGAAGTATCAGAAAATTTTCAAGAATCTAAGGAAAGTCTTCAAAAAGAGTTTTTCATTCAAAGAAAACATGAGCTTATGAAAGTGATGAACTAGACAACTTAGGACACACATATTTTAAGAAGAAATAATTAGAATTAGTTTTAAGAAAAGTCTACTCAAAGTTAATCATCCCAATAGCTGATATCAGATACTTAAATCTCTGTTCATCAAAAGCTTTTGTGAACAGATCAGCATATTGTTCATCTGTGTGAACTTTGACTAGTTTAATTAACCCCTTTTCATAGTTATCTCTTATTAAATGATACCTGATGTTGATGTGTTTGGTCCTTGAGTGCTGCACAGGGTTCTCAGTGATAGAGATAGCACTGTTGTTGTCTATGTGGATAGGAGTCTCTTTGAAGTTAAATCCGTAGTCTAGCATCTGATTTTGAATCCAAAGCACTTGAGCACAGCAGCTTGCAGCAGCAATGTATTCAGCCTCAGCAGTTGATGCAGACACACAGGTTTGTTTCTTGCATTGCCATGAGACAACCCTTCCACCAAGGAATTGACATCCCCCAGATGTAGACTTTGCAGTCATGTTGCAACCACCATAATCACTGTCTGTATAGGCATACAGATTGAAATTAGAATTCTTTGGATACCATAAACCAAGTGTTGAAGCACCTTTGAGGTATCTTAAAATCCTTTTCACAGTGATTAAGTGAGACATCTTAGGATTGGCTTGATATCTTGCACAAATACATGTAGCAAACATGATATCAGGCCTGCTAGCTGTAAGATACATAAGAGACCCAATCATAGCCCTGTATAAGTGCTCATCTACACACTCCCCCTCAAGATCTGGACCAAGGAGTGGTTTCTGGCTATGGGTGTCTTAGCAGTCTTACAATCAGTCATGTTGAACCTCTTGAGTATATCTTGAACATACTTTGACTGACTTATGAAAATGCCATCTTCAACCTGCTTCACTTGAATTCCCAGAAAGAAATTAAGTTCTCCCATTGAACTCATTTCAAATCTATCTTTCATCAGCTTTTCAAAGTCTTTGCAGAGCCTTGAATTGGTTGAGCCAAAGATGATGTCATCCACATATACTTGAACTAGCAGAATGTCGTTTCCTTGTCCTTTGATGAAGAGAGTTCCATCTATAGTACCTCTCCTGTAACCATGTTTACAGAGATACTCAGACAGTGTCTCATACCACTTCCTGGGTGCCTGATGCAGCCCATAGAGAGCTTTGTCAAGCTTGCAGACATAATCAGGATGATCAGGATCTACAAAACCAGGTGGTTGTTTGACATAAACCTCCTCATCAATCACTCCATATAAGAAAGCACACTTTACATCAAGTTGGTAGACCTTGAAGTTCTTGGATGCAGCAAATGCCAGGAATATCCTAACAGCTTCTAGTCTAGCTACAGGAGCAAAGACATCAGTGTAGTCAATCCCTTCTTCTTGTGTGTATCCTTGAACAACTAGTCTTGCCTTGTTCTTGATGATGATTCCTCTATCATCCTTTTTATTCCTAAAAACCCATTTGGTTCCAATGGTAGTCTTCCCATGAGGAAGAGGACAAAGGTTCCAAACTTTCTGTCTTTTTGAATTGAAGCAGCTCTTGTTGCATAGCTTCAACCCAACTTCCATCCTTTAGAGCCTCCTCAACTTTCTTTGGCTCTAACTGGGATAGAAAACAAGAGTGAAGACAAACATTTGCTTCATGGGTTTGCCCTCTTGTCTTTACCCGGATAACATCTCCAATGATGTTTGTGGTAGGATGAGACTTGTGGATCCTTAGCTGAGGGATCACAGCAAGTTGCTGAGATAGATCCAAATTTGAGAAATTTAGATCTGGTCTTGAAGATTGATCCTCCACATTATCACACTTATCAAGATTAACTTGATCCAATGAGTGTGTGACATCATTGATGTTATCATCTATGGTATGGTTATTAGCATCAAGAGATTCTTGATCACTTTCACCATCACCATTGTTATCTTCTGCAATTGAGATGTCTTTATCTGGTTGAGAAGCCTCTGAACTGGAATTTGAAGGCATGCCAGATGTATCAGCTGGATTTGTCATTGTTGTGCTGATAGAAACCTCATTTGCTGAAGTAGTTTCAACTGGAGCTGAAGGTCTTCCAAGCTCAAATCTTGGATCAGGATCAGGATCACTGTATTTAAATTTTCTGCAGATCCTGAAACATGCTCACAAGATTTATTAAAACAGTTGGTAACTAAATCAAGATCAAATAGCCAATCCGGACCAGAACCAGCCACACTGGGAGTGTGCTCATTGAAAGTCACATTGGCTGACTCCTCAATGATTCTAGTTCTGAGATTGTATACTCTATAAGCTTTAGCTTGAGAAGAGTATCCAATGAAGTGTCCATCGTCTGATTTCTCAGCAAACTTGGCAACTTGATCTTTGGTATTCAAGATGGTGCAGGGACATCCAAATGACCTGAGAAAACCAATGAAAGGTTTCCTCTTGTGCCAAAGTTCATAAGGAGTCTTACCATGTGTCTTAACTACTAAGACTCTGTTTTGCACATAGCAAGCAGTATTAACTGCCTCTGCCCAGAAGGTGATAGGCAGTTTAGAGTCAGACAACATAGTTCTTGCAGCTTCAATAAGTGTCCTGTTTCTCCTCTCAGCAACTCCGTTTTGCTGAGGAGTCCTGGGAGCACTGTATTGTCTTGTAATACCCTTTTCATCACAAAATGTATCAAGGATTTGGTTCTTGAATTCAGTTCCTTGATCACATCTTATGGTTTTGACCTTGTGATCACATTGATTCTCAATCTTTAAGATGAAATTCTTTAGAATCTCAGGAGTCTCATCTTTAGTTCTAAGAAAGAAAACCCAAGTGAATCTTGTAAAATCATCTGTGATCACTAGACAGTATAAGGTCCTTCCTAAACTCATTACACTGGTGGGGCCAAAGAGATCCATATGTAATAAGTGTAGGGGAGTAGTGATGGAGTTCTTTTCCTTAGGCTTGTGAGATACCTTGTGTTGCTTCCCTTTCAGGCATGCAACACAATGATCATCACTTGTAAACTCTTTCTTTGGCATTCCAGTTACCAGATCATGTTTGATTAATTTATTCATATTCTTAAAGTTTACATGGCACATTCTTTTATGCCATAGGAAAGACTCATCACTATTTGCTTTAGATAGAAAGCATGAAACTTCTCCAGAGGGAGATGTTTCTTGCAAATCCATCTTGTACATGTTCCCTTTCCTGGGGGCTCTGAGCAGAATATGCTCATGAGGAATGACCACTCCAGGTTGAGAACAATGCACTCATGCTCAGTGAAGAGCATGTTATGACTCTGATCACAAAATTGAGATACACTCAGAAGATTGTACCCAAGCTCCTTAACAAAGTTTACCTTCTCAATGCTGAGCTTACCATTTGTGACCTTGCCCCTTCCATAAATGTAACCACCTTCATTTCCTCCAAAAGCAACTGGTCCTCCATCAATTCTCTCAAAATTATGAAGTAAAGACCTATCGCCTGTCATGTGCCTGGAACAGCCACTGTCAATTATCCAGACATTCTTGTTTGTCTTGAGCTGTTCCTGCACAAAGAAAATGATTAGTTACATTTGGAAACCCAAGCCTTACTTGTCTTGGGTTCAGTAAGTGTAATAGAAGGTAATGCAACAGTAATAGATCCTATGGTTGTACAGAGGGGATCTTCAGCTGTTGTTGATGGAGAAACCTCAGTCATTTGGTCTTTCTTAGACTTCCACACCACCTTTGGAGTCTTGGACTTGACCTTCAAAACCTTAGAAGCTTTTGGAGCTTCACAAGTTTTAATGACTGATACTTCGGAAGAATCTACAGTCACTGCAGTAGACTTTAGTACTTCGGAAGAACTCCTTTCTTCCGAGACCAACTTTGCTTCCGAAGGTATTTTCCATTTACCTTCTTCTTTGATTTGGAGCTTCCGAAGGAAACAGACTTTCCTTCCGAAGCTTGAGACTTCTTGAGATTCTTTGAAGTCTTTGTATTGGTCATGTGGATAGTACTTTTAGGATTGTATGGACAATCCTTGGCAATATGAGAAGTACTTTCACACATAACACACACAGCATTTTCTTCTTCAAAGAAATCTCCTTTTGAGAGCAAGACTGGCCTTGGTCACATCCCTTTTTCACCTTCATCTTGGTAGATGCAGATACAGTCCCTTGGGCTGTGAACTGTTCTTGGAATTTGATGGTCCAGGCTGTGCAGCAGTGGTACACAGCAGCTCAGTCTTCTTCTTTGTACTGAGATGATTTGAACATGAACCAGAACTCTTGATAAGAAGCTTTGGTGGATGTCTTCAGTCCTTATTGCTTTGAAACCTGCAGAGATAAACACTTGTTTCTGCTTAGCATCAAAGGTAGCCTTGATTTCTTGAGCCTTCTTTGCTTTCCTTTTGCTCTTCCTGATCAAGTTCTTTCTCTTGGACTTGGTCATCACAGTTAATTTCTTCTCCTCAGAAGGATAGTGGCCCTTGGAGGAATCCTCTTCTTCACTCTTCTCAGAGGGATTCCTCACTATCACTTCTTCATCATCCTCACTTATGGATCTATGAGAGGAAGCTCATCTTCACAAGTTCCACACCTAGGAGATCTTACAGACAAGATTGTGTGTGGAGGAGCTATCTCATTTGATCCCAGTCCCTGTCTATTTTGATAACAAACCTTATTGTGTAGGGATGAGGATATCATGTTCTTGAAGGTCTCTTCTTCAAGAACACTTTTCTCTGCCAGGGCTTTGCTGATCACAAGCTCAGCCTGGCACTTAGTCAACTTAGTGATGAGATCTTGGATCTGAGTTCTAAAATCTGTATGTTCATGTTTTAGTACTGAAATGGTTTTCTCCAAGTCTTCTATCTTTAACTTGTAATCATTTTCAGACTTTCTAAATCAGATTTTAATATGTTTAATGACTCAAGATCAGATCTCATCTCTAGGTTGTAGGACCTGTATCTATTTACTTTAGCAATGCATTCAGGGGAGCAAAGATGTTCTAATACCTTGGCTTCATCATGGTCAGCCATCAATGCTTGGTTTGGAGAAGCATCCTCCACCTGAAAACTCCAGTCAAATCCTCCCTCTTCAACAGCAACCGCAGCATGTTGCTTTGTCTTCTCAGCCTGAGGGGTATTGTTGGTGTAGTTTGGTCTGAGTTGTGTTTGACCCCCATTTGCTCTAGGTGCCTTACACTCCCTGGCAAAGTGACCCATAAGGTTACAATTGTAACACTTAACTTTGCTTTTATCCAGCCCAAACTTACCACTGGTAGCATTGCTTGGAAATTTTCTTCCTGTCCTCTTGTAGAACTTCTTGGCTCTGTGAGTGAGAAGAGCCATCTGCTGAACTATCTCCATGTATTCCAGGTCATCTGGATGGATACAGTCTAGGTCTTCAAGAGTGAAGAGATAATTTCCACAGCTTTCATCTGCAGACACAAAGGCTTGAAAGAACTTGTCTCTTGGAATGGGCTTCCTTGAGTAAAGTTCTCCCTTGGTGTCTCCGGGAAGGTGATGAAAGGACCCTTTTGTGAGTTGTCAGGGTAGCATAGGAGATGATGTTGGGGTTCTATGCTCCCTTTCAACCACATGAAGGGCTGAACCCATTTGATTGTTAGAGTTGCCAGATGAACCTTGTAAGTTCATCTCCATCTGGTATCCACTGAGAATCCCATATAACTCTGTCAGAGTAAGAGTTTTAAGGTTCTCAGTCCTCTTGATTACCACACAATAGTGTGTCCATTGCCTAGGAAGTGACATGAACTTCCTTACAATGTCTCTGTTCTCAAGAGGAACTCCTCCATCCACAAGGGTATCCACAATCTCAACATACCTGAAGTATTGTTGGGTCATGGTTTCACCTGCTTTAAAGGTGAAATTTTCAAACTGCTGCTTCAGAAGATCTTTCTTGTTCTCCTTGGCTTCAGAGGAGCCTTCATACATCAGCTTCAGTGCATCCCACAGCTGTTTAGCTGTCTTGCACTTCTTAAAACTCTGTACACAGAGTTTGGGATAGCAGTCTGAAGAGCAGTCATGGCCTTCCTGTCAATCTCTACTCTTTTCCTATCTTCATCTGAGTAGTTGGCCACATCTTTAGGAATCATACCAGCACCGTAGCAGAGGGGGTGCTGGGTATGAAAGGTCCATATTCAACAGATTCCCACATTCTTGAGTCAAGAGACCTGATGAAGCCTTCCATCCTCATGCACCAGGTGTCAAAGTCATCAAGAGTGATCAATGGGGATTTGTTCATGGTTCCAGTCTCCATATCAGTCTTTGAGATGGAAGCCATTTGAAAAGTTTAGTTTTTGTGTGTGTGAGGGATCTTAAGATGGTTAGATCTTATATCACGAGCCTGAATGCTCTGATACCAATTGCAGGATCGTTCAAGGGCTTGAACACAATTACAACACAACAACACAATGAGAAGATTAACTAAACTTTAATCAAACAGTGAACTAGGTAACCAAAGGTGATACAGAGAACACAAGTAAAGCAAGAGACAGAACAAGAGAGTATAGTTTTCAAGGGAGCAGTATATTGCTTTCTCAAGTTCTTTTACAAGTGTTACAAAGCATAAGAAAGATACAAGAACTTGGAATACTTATACTACAACCTACAGCCGGCTATACTATGAAAGCCAGCTGGATACAATTGACTAGACACTAACAAAATCAATTGTAGGATCAAAAGGCATATCTGCCTTTTGACCTTGTGACTATGACATGCCATAGCTCACATCCTTATACATTACAAAAAGGATAAAGTACATAAAGTGGAAAGTTTCAGACTCAAGACCTCAATGTACAGTTACCAAAAGCATGGACCTTTTCACCAACTCTTGTAAGTTGGTGACTTATCAGAGACGCAGCGGAAAAGGTGCTTTATGGAACAGTACATCAGATAAAGCATGTGTACTAAAAGTCTTCGGAAGAAATCTGTCTTCATAGGTGAAGCTTCGGAAGACTTTGTCTCTTCAAGCTTCGGAAGACTTCATGTTAGGCTTCGGAAGATATTGGTCTTGGCTTCGGAAGATATTACACTTAGAGTATTTTCTAATGCTTTGTGTAATTCTTCCGAAGCATTCTTCACTTCAGTACTTAGTGCATGTTGCTGAAACACTTAGGCAGTTTTGGGTTGCATCAGACTTCAGGAATCCTTACAATGTTGTATTATTAATATATGAATGTGATAAGTTACATAGAGAATTACAACAAAATTCTATATCTATCATCGTCACCTCTACGAAGGTTAACTATTCTATTTATAGGTAGACAAGATGCCTTTATAAATGACTAAAACTCCCCCTGACGTCTTTACATCAGAACTAGTCTAAGTCTTGATGTGGGCATCTCTACTTGTTCATCGCTTGACAAATGCGGATGAGTTAATCTTGATCAGCATTTCTACTTGATCCATCAGCATTAGTAAGTTGGTCATCCGTATTGGTTACGCGGATGAACAATACTTGTGTGGCATTTGGTTCTAATCCACATTTGTCCAAATGCGGAGATCAAAAGTCTTGTCCCATCTCTTTTGTACTTAGCTTAGTATTATGTCTTCCGCATTAGTCCATGCGGAAGAGTAACACTTGTCCGCATGAGAAGGTTTGTCTTCCGTATTAATAATGCGGAAGATAACCTTCTTATTTTTCCTTGCAAGATCTTTCATCCGCATTTCATCTTGCTTGTGGGATTCCGGCTGAGCCATCATCATTCACCCATTAAGTTGGCATGTATGATCCTTTCAGGGTGCAACACATATGCTTCAATTGTCCATGTCTTTTGTGTCTTTCTTTGGGTCTTCATCTTGTGCATCTTCTTTTACAAAATCATATCTAATCAATTTTTTTTCTAATAAGAAATGCACCTAATCTATTTATTACATAACCAATGAATTAATAATACCACCAAAATAAAACACAAATATTACAACCCTTTCAAGAATCAAACCATCATGAAAAAACCATAATCAACCAATCCAAACACATAAGGTCAAGGCTATGTTATGCACCAAAATATGTATCATATACATCACCCAAGAACAACAATGAACCCCTTTTTATAACCTAAATTTCTAGCCAACATGAACCAAAACTTTTTGGGTTTTGTCCAAAAACACAATCAACCATTTGATGTTAATCATTCAAGTTTTATACTAAAGCATCTAATATTAAACCTTGAAACATAAGGAATTCAATCATCCACAACAAAAAAAGCCCCTAATGGGTTGAAAAGTCCATAGAACTAACTTTTCAAGAACTCTTGAAGCATGTATTCCACATAACCAGCTCTAGATGCCATTGTTGGGTTTTGTAACAAGATTATCAAAGTATGTTTAAGTATTTAAACTTCAAAAACGCAGCGGATAACAGTGGTTAAAGTATGCTAAACAATCTGAAATTTTTAACCATTTTAACCAAAGACAAAACCCAAAAACAAGGATCATTAATATATGTGAAAAGACATGCTATAGAAACGAAAAAAGAACAACCATAGGGTGTTCTTGAAACTACCTTTCAAGAACAAGATGTTGAAGTATGGATGAGATGAAGAGGATGGTGCTCTTGAATATCCAGCCCCCAAGAGAGAAAGCCTCAAGTTTGTATACCCACAAGCTCTTCCAAACACCTAGCTAGTTAGGGAGCACAACACCAAGAACCCTATTCTTGTGCCTCTTGCAAAAACACGAATTTTCAGCTTCCTTTTCCTCCTCTTGGATCTGAAATTTTCAGCCTTTTGAGAGAGAGTTTCTTGCTTGGGTGTGAGAGAGTGTGTGTTTGATGGAAGCGTGCAAGAGTAGAGAAGTCTTGTTGAGTCCAAGACTAAAAGACCCCTCAAACCCACATGGGGCGGCTGAAAATGAGATTCAAAATGGGTTCCCCCCATTTTGTAATTTTTATAAAATTGCACTTTTTTAAACCCTTAGTTTATAAAATTAAAACCTATTTTAATTTTATAACATTAACACACTTGTATTTATTATTATTTAACCAACTTAAATAATGAAACAACTGATTTCTCATGAACAAATTATCCATATAATGTTGTTCTATTACAAAAGCAACGTTTTAGAAAACCCATTTTCTAACTTGGTATGAATATTTTTTTGTATGATCTCATTAACAAATAAATATTTATTGGTGTTTGTTTGGCTTGTTATTGGGTATGACCCGACTGGGATCATAACGTACTAACCACATCAATCTTGTTTGTGTCTTGGGCATGCAAGATCCAACAAATAGCATCTTCATAAGTCAGTCAAAGTATGTTCAAGACATACTTAAAAGATTCAACATGACCGATTGTAAGGTGGCTTTGACACCCATAGCCAGAAACCACTCCCTTGGACCTGATCTTGAGAGGGAGTATGTTGATGAGCATCTCTTCAGGGCAATGATTGGGTCTCTTCTATACCTCACAGCTAGTAGGCCTGATATCATGTTTGCCACATCTATTTGTATAAGATATGAAGCCAAACCCAATATGTCACACCTAATCACTGTCAAAAGAATTCTAAGATATCTCAAGGTTGGTCAATCACTTGGCCTTTAGTACCCTAAGAACTCTGACTTTAATCTATATGCTTGTACAGATAGTGACTATGATGGTTGCAATATAACTGCAAAGTCTACATCAGGGGGATGTCAATTTCTTGGTGGAAGGATGTCTCTTGGCAATGTAAGAAACAATCTTGTGTCTCTGCATCAACTGCTGAGGCTGAATAGATTGCTACTGAAAGCTGCTGTGCTCAAGTCCTTTGGATTTAAAATCAGATGTTGGACTATGGATTAAACTTTAAGCAGACTCCCATCCACATAGACAACAACAATGCTATCTCAATCATAGAAAATCCTGTGCAGCACTAAAGGACAAAGCACATCAATATCAGGTATCATTTGATTACAGATAACTTCGAAAAAGGATTAATCAAACTAGTCAAAATTAACACAAATGAACAATATGCTAATCTGTTCACTAAAGATTTTGATGGACAAAGATTCTAATATCTTGTATGAGCTATTGAGATGATTAATTTTGAGTAGCTTTTCTTAAAACTTAATCATATTATTTCTAAAACCTTTGTGTCCTATGTTGTCTATTTTATCACCTTCATAAGCCCTTGTTCTCTTTGGAAGTAAAATCTTTTCAAAACACATTCCTTAGATTTTTGAAAATTTTGATCTCTTTATCCTTTGGAATATTTACAATTACCTTCGGAAGAAACATATGTCTTAGAAAACTAATATCTACTTAAGTAGTTTTAGTTTTAGAAGAAATTTCTAAAATATCTTCCAAAGCTTAAAATCAACTTAAATACTTGTATGTTTTATAAGCACAAATTTTCTTTCGAAAGTAATTTTCTTTTAGGAGTTTTATTCTTCTTAGATCAACACTCTGAGTTCTAAATCTCTTCCAAAGCAAAATTCTCAAAAATCTTTGAAATGTCTTCCAAATTCAATTTGCCTTCGGAAGCTTTTTGAAGAACTTCCAAAGCAAAATAACCTTTGCAAAATTTCACGACTTCCAAGAAAACTACTTTTTGGGCAAAAGAAAACTACTTTTTCAGAAGTGGGTCTGACTTCTGGATTTCAATTTTTATCATCTTTCATTAACTTTGTCTAAGATCCTTTTCACATATAAACCCAATGTTTCTCCCTCTTTCATCATCTTCTTCATTTGCACTATTTCGCTAACCTAAATTCTTCCAAAGCGCCTTTGTTCTTCATCTTCCTTCACCCTTAAGCTTCTCAAAATGACCAATCTAAATCTCAGAAACAACCCTGATTTCTCCATGCAACTTCACAGGCAACACAACCAGGTTGTTTTGTTAAACTCTAAGAAAGATGATACTTTCTCAGAGATTTGCTATTTTCTGGCTCTGTCAAACTACATCACCTCCCTTACCATTGATCCTAATCTTTAAGAGGATCACTTGCTTGAATTTTGGACGACATGCCAAGAGGTCATTATGGATAGGAGAGGCACTGTCTACCACAGTGCAGGGAAGGACAATCTTTATCACTCTGGCCATCATCAACAATCATCTTAAGCTGGATAATGAAGAAGGTGAGTTGTTTTCCCAAAGGATGTTTTCAATCATTCCTTTGAGCAGATGGGCAATGAGGGAGACTTCTCTATAAAGAACATAAGGAAAGGGAAGGTGTTATCCCAGTGGAAATACATTCTTTAAGTGGTTATCCATAGCTTGTCCAACAAGCATGGAGGGTGGGACCAGATTCCTGAGGATCTCTCCTTCATAGTGCATGGAATGGTTTAGGGGTCAAGTTCAGGTACTCTCAATTTGTTTATAAAATTTACTTGCTAACTTGGACTCTTTAGAGTATTACATGTTTCCTAGATATGTTGAATACATTCTTGACTGTGAACTGGGCTCACAATTGAGGGAAATAGGTAATATTCCTAAATTAGGACAAATGAATCCTGGCCTCTTTAAAATCTTGAAGAAGCCAATTGTAGGCTTCTCAGGGTAGAAACAACCCTTGTCCCCAAAATGTTAGAGCTCATTGTTCAGCGTGGCAACCTAACAAAACAAGCTAGTGTCGAACCTACACCTTCTACCTCTCAACCACCAAAAAGGCCTCAATCACCCACACTCACAAAAGAAAATCCAAACGAATCCCTGCTTAAGCTATTGAGTTGGTGCAGGCCCCCACAAACTCACCATACAGGAGGAAGTTGATAATAGAGCTTCCACTCCTCCGAAGTAGCAAACCACTCCTATCTCTTCAAAGATCAGTGTTGAGGTTCCTCATGCTCAACCTGATGAGCTCACAAGCCCAACTGCCTTAAGCCTTCACTCTGAGTCTCAACATTTAGGTGAACAAACTTCATGGGACAGTTACCATCCCCAGCCTTAAGACTTAAACCACCCAATTCCCAACCTTGACTTCTATACCGATAAAGATTTGGTTTCTCTGAGTACGATAAGTCTCTCTACTACTCCCCAACTCAAAGAGAGAAGACTGCTCCTGAGTCACCTATGTCTAGCCCACATCAGTCACCTATTACTGAGGTGAATACTTCTGAACCTATTTTGAAAAATCCATATGGAAGAGGCTCTCACTTAAGCATGTGATTACATCATTCAGACCTCAACCATGGCAACTCAGCCCATTGACACTTCAACTGAGGTTGTCACTAAATAGAGGAAAACCAGCAACCAAGAACTTCAAGCTGGTGGTGAGAGAGAAGACTTTGGTCTACTTCTCTCATCCCCCTATGATTCTTCTAATGAAGATGAGGGGAATCTGAGGCTAAGGGTGCAAAAACTATCAAAAACATGCACCTACCTAGTCCCCAAGGTCATCATCTTGAATCTTAGGTGACTACCTGCATAATAGGGTCAATGATAAGCAACTTGAGATATCTTATCTCAAGGAAAAACTAGCTAGGAGACCCTTAAGAAGAGCATAACGAGGAACACAAGAACCTGTGACTATGATCAACCTAAGCTCTAGCTCATATATGCAAGTGGATGATGCTACCAAAAAGGGGGAGAAAGTCATCATAGTTACAAAACCTGGGAGTTCTTCATAAAGCATGGACATTGGGGACTCACCATCATCACTTACAACTGTCCATACTCAGCAACTTCCTTCAGTTCACATTGATGTGGACTCTATAGACTGCTTCATTCAAAGTCTTTTTGAGGAAGGTATACCAAGGGCAGTGTCATCTCCACCTCAAAGAACTTCCAACTACATCATAGGGTGGATGTATGATGCAAACAGAAGAGCCCTTATTCTTTAAAGAGTTCAAGGGCAGCAAGACATCTTCAATTTTTAGACCTTGAACTACTATGAAGGTCTTGACCTGATCAACATACCACTTGTCAATCCAAGCCAATCTAGACAAGCTGACAGGTTGGCACAAAGGATTCAGGACAAAATTACTAAAGAGTTCAGTTTAAGAAGGAGACAAAGGCAATTAGGTAATACTATTGGTCAACTAGGTTAGACCTAAGATTAGATTTGAATGGGAAACCATGAGTAAAGGCCCAGTGGTAGAGCTTGAGAGCCTTGTCACACCTACAAATACTTCAGCAATTCATTCCCTCACTGAAACTCCTGATGGTGAAGGTGTTTTACAACCTCTCTCCGACTAGATCTTGAAGCTACACCAAGCAATGATGACCAAAGCTCTCCCCACCCCAAGTCACAAAGGTTTATGAGTGAAAAAGGGAAAAGGAAAAATGATTCTGAAGAGAATAAGGAGGAGGAGAAAGAGAGAGGAAGAGGAAGCTAAAGGATGAAAGTTCCTTTGGGTTTGCAGGATTCATGGATGATGTAATCAGAGCTGCCCCTAGACCAAAAACTCAAGAAGATGAGTTGAGGGCAGTCAGGATTACTTACCAGAAACCAGGAACTATGACATTAATAAGATTATCTCTCTCCCTTTAGAGGAGCTTAATGAACTGGCTGACATGGAAATGACAAGAGAGAGGAAAGAAGTAGAGGATGCACGTATACTTCTCCAAATAAAAGAGGAGAAGAGACAAAGTAAATTATATAAGCATGTTCCCACTCTCTCCCCAGTTCAATAAAGCCCTGCACAAGAGGTTGTGGCTCCACAAGAACCTCAGGTAGACAAGGAGACTGATAGATCAATATGATCAACTACTTGAGTGCCATAGGCTTATTCCAAGCATCTACACTTCTTCCCTTGTCCTTGAGACCATAGAGTTTGAGTATCTTAAAAAACTTGAGCTTGAAATACTTAAAGAACAAAAAGTAACGAAAGGAAAGATGATGGAAGATGTTGCAAGGTCAAGAGCCATCATCCAGAAGAACATGAAGAAATCTATTGATAGACAGAGGATGATGAGCTTCTTAATGCTGTATGGATTCTCGGGAAGGATACTTAGCCGTATGTCTTTATACACAATTGATGAGCACATCAACGTAATATAGTAGAAGATCAAAAGGGATAGCTACTTGACTTACACTCCTCTCAAAGTGAAGTTCTTCCTGAAGTGGAGGTTAAGGTTGAACAACCTAAGACAACACAACTGAACCTCCTACTAAGCCCGAGCAAGCTTCATCTTCTGATCCACAATCGGGTCAAATTCCCTCTCCTTCTGAACTTGTGAGGAAGAAACACCCAACTAAGCAAGACAAGGTGATCAACAAGGTGCTGTAGACGGTCTTCTCAATTAAAGTCATCAAAGAGGAGGAAGAGGATGGCTTCTAGACCATAGTCAAAGAAGAATAAGAAGTCTAAACCATTGACCTCCACACCTTAGGGTAAGTTAGATCAACTGTGAGAAGTGCATGAAGAGGCAGCTCAATCAACTCCAATCCAGGTGACTCTTCTTGCTTCTAAGAGACCCATCATATCCTAGACCTTCGCAACTAATCCAGAAAGATGGCATGTGATTAGAGATCAAGGTGGTGTGAATGTATACATATGGAAAGATTTATTCAACCTACCTCTGCATGATCTCTTTAAGATGAGAAGATACTATGAAAGTCTGAGTGATCCTGACCATCTAATGAAGAAGGACATGGTCATCATCATGATGAGGACTATCAACTGATGAAGATCTTCAAATGTTTTGGTAGCATAAGCCTATGGGGAGTTTGTAAAGATTCCAATAAGTCTGATGCAGTCAAAAACATTCAAAGCATCCAAAGTCTATCTTCATGCATGCATTAAACTACTGAAGTAGAAATGCTTTGGAAGTTTTATATCTTAGACAAGAAATATTCTAAGTGTGAAATCTTTCAAAGCCAAGACCATATCTTCCTAAGCCAAACATGAAGTCTTCTGAAGTTTCAAAGACAAAGTCTTCCACAACCAACACATGAAGATTGATTAATTTTGAAGACTTTAAAGTGCATGCTTTATCTGATTTATCTTTTACGATAAAGTTGGACCACCTTTCTGCTGTAACTCTGTTTGACTCACCAACTTTCACAAGTTGGTGAAAGGTCCATGCTTTTGGTAACTGTACATTAAGATTTTGAGTCTATTACTTTTGACTTTATGTACATTTATCCTTTATCTACATTGATTTTGTTGTTGTCTAGATCATATATCCAGTTGGCCTTCAAAGTATGGCCGGCTGTAGGATGTAGTATAAAGTATCTCAGGTCCTTTTTATTTTTCTTTATTCTTTGTAAACACTTGTAAGGAACTTGAAAGTGATATACGACATTCTTGAAAACCAAACACTTGTGTTCTTCTTATTGTTCAGTCTCTTTATTACTTGTGTTTCATTGTATCAAAGTGTGACTAGTTACTAGTTCCCTATTTGATCTTTTAAGTATTGTAACTCACTCTCCTAATTTTGTGTTGTGTTGTATGTGACCATCCCTTAAACAGTCCTACAATCATAGTGTATTGACAGTAGGAAAAACAGTTTTGATGATAGATTTGACTTTCTAAACTAATGTACATCACTATAACAAAGAACACACCACTGTAATTACACTTTTGTAACACAAATAAACAAAAAACTACACCACTTAAACTATATCAAAATAAGACCACTAATGTTTTTTCAATGTAAACAGATATAAATTTATGTCAGCTGAAGAAAATTAATATTTTCTCTTGTGAGTTTTCTTCTACTCTATAAATATATGTGGAATCTTCTAACGTGGAAACAAGACAAACAAGAAATTAACGTTGACACAAGACAAACAAGAAATTAACGTTGAAACAAGACAAACAAGAAATATATATGTTAAAAACATACTAAGAATTATAACCTCAAAAACATTAAACAAGATTTAGGGATAAAAGAAATAAAAAGCATACTACAAATTAAAAGATCCATATCTGTAAAAAAATTATAAAATACCATCTATGTTCCACCTTCAATCAGAAGATACATAACCTTTTATTTTCAAAACACTCAGATATATATGAACTTAAACCATCTCTAGAAGAAATTATGGCTGGGTTGAAAATGAAGATGGTGGTGAACAATGAGTCGATTAGAAGTATAAAGATTGGTGGTTGGGGATGATGGATAATGATGGTGATATACTAATGGTGTTACTTAGGGTTCCAAATGATGATGATGGAGGATGGTAGTGTAGAGTGGTGGTCAACTGGTGGTAGTGGGGATGGTACCTTCAATCGGCTTCTTAGATACCTTCAGATCTGGTGGTGATGGCGGTGGTGGTGGAGGTGGTGGTGGGAGTGCAGTGGCGACGATGGAGAAGATGGCCGATGGTGGTGGTGGATTGAGGATTAGAATAATGGTGTAGTTTGAAGAGAAGATAGAAATAATGTAGTTTGAAGAAGAGAGATAAAGAAGATGGTGTTTTTATGTGCTAGGTGGATCTCAAAACAAGTACAAATCAAAATTACCAATATACCCTTAATTTTGTTTGAAATATTCAAATAAAATATTCCATTTTAGATGCTACATCAATGGTAATTAGATGAGTGAAAGAGTTCTTACAAAAACTAAGGATTCTCATATGAACCTAACATATATATATATATATATATATATATATATATATTGTTAGGACCGAGTACGGTATGGAGTACCAACTAATTAACGTTCGTACAAACTAAAATAGTGTGGAATCCTATTTGATTGGAGATCTAATCATGAGAACGCATGTAAAATCAATCCAAGAATGTAATTAAACGTCAAGAACGATAGTAGGATGATTTACGGTGATCCATGAACTTGGAACAGGTGTTCTAGGGTCTCTGGATGGCTAGGGTGATTTAGTGCGTTGGTATTCGAGTTATTATTTTTTTCCATGAATTAAGTGGTATTTATAGGTTAGGGTTTCTCATTCGTGCGACTGAACCATTGGTATGGTTCAGTCATGCGATTGAGTCATATGATTGTTCCATCCGCACGATTGAGGCTTCAGTCTTGCGACTGAGTCAATCTCATGTCAAAATCATGAGACTAATCCAGTCTCCTAGTTTAGTCGTGCGACTGGTTCATTAGCATTAAGTTGTTCAGGTTTATGGTCCATTAGCATGGTCCATTCGCATGAGAACTTCATACGATTAAGTTTAAGCACGTTTCTCAATAATTGTTGACTAAGAACTATGTAAACAACCACAAACCTATATAGTTAGTTCAATAAGCGTTAACATAGAATAATCAATGAAATATTAAACATTATAAGCATAAACGACACATTGTATTTCATTCAACCCATTCTACTACATATATGTAAGACATGAAAGACATTTTACATTAAGCTCACAAACTAGGTACATATGTAAACAAACTCCCCTTTGGACCTAGTTTACTCTATTGTCTAACATTCTTCATCAGCTCTTCATATTTCTTGTACTTCTCCTCCCTTGTAACTCCTGGATGTATTTGGAATGCAAAGCAGAGTCTTATTACGTTTTGGAACTGGAAAGCTTGTACAATGTCTTATGCATCATAAAAAAGTGGCCACTTGTATAAGGTGTAAACATCATCACCCGACAAGTTAGTGAGCCACATCGGGTCAAACACCCTGATAGTTTCATATTTCCATTTTTGTTTAGAACTATGACCACCTCACCTGTTCTGCAGTCATAGTAACACCATTTAAAGTGTGGATTGAAGTCCTGAGGCATTTCCCTTAGAGGGATTCTCGACATTGTGCGCAGAGGACTCCATTTCAGCACAATCTTTGGCTTTCTAGTAATGGCATCAACTTCAGATCTTCTGATATACCTTGTTGCTTGTTGAGGATTGAAGTTGACCCATCTAGTGTGGTACTCTCTCTTTAAAGCAGCTCAAACCAGCCTAACATCTTTCGAGGGTCAGCATATAATAGCTTTAATTTGGCCTGCTGGTTAAGATCAAAACCGAGTAGAGTCTTCAGATCATGTGGAATCTGAAGTACTCGATTCCCTTCTCTCTCTTGATAGCATAAACATTTAGATCATCAAAATATTCCCATGCTATGATTATTCCTGACACCTTCAAATGCTTCTTCACTTGGTAAAGCTTGGTGTAGGTACTAGACTTTGGAGCACTGCGTTGGGCTCTGATCTATGCAAAACATGCCGCCCATTCAGCCTTTTTAAGGTTGACATCGGCGTCCGAGGCTTGGGCTTCATCTTTCTTCTTCTCCAACTCTTGCTCCATCGTATCCAGTGTTTCAAATGTATCACTGACAAGGGTGTTACCCACATTAGGGACTATATTTCCCTTGTTGTCAGCATACTCTGGATAATGTTCTGCTATGACGTCTTCAATCTCAATCTCTAACACATCGTTAAGCTCATTGTCACTATCCATGTCAATAGTAGGAGCATCCTTCATAAGCTCTTCTGGATTCGGTCGGAACATCTCAGCTAGTTGTTCATCATTAAGGTCGTGAATTATTTCTCCTTCTTCGGGAGTGTAACTCACCGACCACCTGACGATCCGTTGCAGATCAAGTATCATTGTGAATTGCGACTTGATCTGCTGAAGGGGAGCAACATCGTTCTCATCTTGCTGAGATGAATGATCTGCTTGATTAAAACATATAAACACATCAACCATTAGTCAATAATCAAGACGATAAAAGATCAAATAAATATAAACATTATGTACATGAGTTTGATACAATATTCAATTACACATGATTTAAAATTACATAAACATCTAATCATTATGTTTGTCCTGAATCATATGCTCTTCTGCTGTCAAGGCTGAGGTCGAGGCACCCTGATCTTGATTCTTCTTGGTCCATCTCTAACTAGCTTGTGTAGCACCGATGCAGACGTACCTCCACCTTCCTCATCATCTCCATTATCTCATGCATACTCATCATCTCCTCCTTCGGTCTCATCCTCATAATCATCCTTGTCATTATCATCCTCATCATCATAATCACCATCTCCCTCTCATATTTTTATAGAGGCTCATCCTTTGTGCCTTAAGTTTGAGCATGATGGTCCTTTTGGCGTCCTCCAACTCCTTGATCTTCTTAGTAGATAGCACGTTCTGCTCCTTGTGTTGGGCAATCTCTTGACTTTGAGCAGCCATATGCTAAGTCTGCTCCTCTATCTATTGTGCCTGCTAAAAGAACTGATGTGATTGTGCAGCGTAGCTCCATTAGTTGCCGTAGCTGAGTAGTCTTCTCGTCATCGACAACCAACAGCTTTAGCACCATACGATTTAGTGCTAAAAGTTGTTCCTCTACACCACTGGGAGGTAGAGATGATCCTCAGGGAAATGATGGGTGATATGATAGTCCTGCCTGGTGGCTAGTGGTGGTGGCGGTGGCAGTGGTGAAAATTTGCGGCGGTGTATGTGTGGGTGGTGATGGGTATGCTGTAGTGGTGGTGGAAGTAGTGTAGATGGGTGGTGGAGTGGTTGTAGTGGTGATGGTGGGTGAAGTAGTAGCAGTGGTGGTGGTAGCTGTGGTGAAGGTGGAGGGAAGTGTGGTAGTGACTGGTGGTGTAGTAGTGGTGGTGGAACCACTTTATAACCAATCCCTCCCCGTTGTTATGTTCTCTCACTAAGTGTTGGACAATGTGAGAAGAACTTGTCCAACTATGTAGTTTTTTTTAATGAATTTACTTCAACTTCCAAAACTGCTTTTTGTTTCTTAGTGTCTTCTAAGGATTTTAAATAGAACTTAATGTCATTAGCTTGGTTAAAAGCCATAACTTCAGTTTCCCTAAGTTGTTTATTTAACAATTCTATTTTTTTCTTTATAACTGTGCTTATTTAATTTTAAAATACGATTTGCTTCACTGCACAGTTGCAAGTCCTTTACTAGGCTATGATTGTGATCTAATAACCTAGCAAATTTCAAATCTATGCTGTCCCTAAATTTATTACAATCAGAACAAGCATGATTATTGAAAAGTTGAGTAGTGGAACTTACCTGAGAGGGTGAGGTTGAATCAGCCATCAAAGTAGAGTCTGACTTTTCTAGTTCTAGTGATTCTGAACTTGTTGAAATTGTCCCTTCTTCAGGTAGGTGATCAATCACAGTTGCAGTTTTGTCAATATTTGACATCGCGAGTTCCACTGCAATATCACATTCACTTGCTGAGTCATCATCTAAATCCTTAACATTAGCAATGTTGGATTCTCTTGGAGACATAAACCAAAAGCTCCAATCTTTTCCTTCGTCATCCTGAGCAGTCAAGGCCTTAGGATCCTTGCTTGACAAAGTAGGACTACTTGTGGATTTATCCTCACGATTGAAAGATAAGAATGGATTCCCATTTACTGTCTTCTTGGGCTTCACACAATCACGTTTGAAGTGTCCCTTCCCTCCACAATTGAAGCAGGTAACTTTGGTTTTGTCAAAACCAAAAGTTGTGTCCTTAGTGGCAATCAAGTTCTGTCTGGTTTTCTTGACAAACTTCATAACTCGCCGGACAGCACTTGCTAAGTCCCACATGATGTCCATTCTCTCTAGCTCTGTCTCGTCTACCTGATCATAGTCCTCATCTGCCAGATGGCAGTTCCCAATCTTCCCAGCAACTAGTCCATCATAGGAGTGAACGACACCTGCTAGGAGATCCATATGCTCTTTAGCTACCTCTACAGTCACATTCCCGAGATTCTTGGTCTTCAATTTTGTAGCATTCGCTTCAGGTACTATGTATTGGGTGCAAGAGGACCCTAGCGTGTCAAATCCTGAAGTAGTAGCTTCAGATGGAGCAGGTGAACTCGATACGGATGCCATTTCAAGTGGTGCTCCAGACGTTTTGGCTTGTGGAGTTGAGTTGTACAGTGATGGGTTGTGATCATATGAAGACTTTTGAGCCCTGTACTTCATCCTCAACTCTTCCTCTCTCAGCTTCAGAATGAAGTCGTTGATATCTAACTGTAGAGATTAATAAAGAGGCTCATACAACCTAAACATCTTAAGTCCATCATTCATGTTGCACAAGTACATTAAAAAAAAGCTTAGGAAGTTTCACACATGAAACAGAAAAAATATTCTAAGTGTGAAATCTTCCGAAGCCAAGACCAATATCTTCCTAAGCCAAATATGAAGTCTTCCGAAGCCTTAGAGACAAAGTCCTGTCCAGCTTCAAGTTCATGAAGACAGATTTCTTCTGAAGACTTTTAGTAACATGCTTTATCTGATGTAGTGTTTCATAAATCTGGACACCTTTTCGCTGCATCTCTGCAAGTCACCAACTTACATGAGTTGGTGAAAGGGTCCATGCTTTTTGTAACTGTACATTGAGGTCTTGAGTTTGTAACTTTCTACTTTATGTACTTTTTCCTTTTTGTAATAGATAAGGATGTGAGCTATGGCATGTCATAGTCACAAGTCAAAAGGCAATCTGCCTCTTGACTCTACAAGTGATTTTGTTTGTGTCTAGTCAATTGTATCCAGCTGGCTTTCAAAGTATAGCCGGTTGTACGATGTAGTATAAGTATCTCATGTTCTTGTATCTTTCACATATGCTTTGTAACACTTGTAATAGAACATACAGAAAGCAATATACTGCATCCTTGAAAACTGTTCACTTGTGTTCTTTGTGTTCTGTCTCTTACATTACTTGTTTTCTTAGTGTCTTTACTTGGTTAATCCAGTTTACTGTTTGATTAAAGCTTAGTAAATCTCCTCTTTGTGTTGTTATCTTGTAACTTACACCCTTCAACGATCCTTCACTAACTTTGCCAGCATATCATTTTGTCTGAGGATGGGTACAAAAGAGACCCATTTCTCTGGCAACCCATCTACAAAGTTGAAACTTTGTCTTCCATAGACGTTGTAACTCCATGAGTGTGCAACTCACTCATCAAGTGGTAGAACCGATCGATGACGTCATCCAAGCTCTCCTTACCCATTGATGAGAAGTTGTCGAACTCTTTCTTCAACGCTTTCGCCTTTAGATCTTTTAATGAGGCATTTTTGTCATACCGTTTTTCCAATGCATCCCACAACTTCTTTGCTTGCTTGTTCTCAGAAAATTGATAGAAGATTACCTTAGGAATTGACTGAGTTAGCAATACATATACTTTCTTCTCAAAATTGTATTTTACCTTTTGGCCATCAGTCATGCCGCCTAAGGTAAGTTTGACTCCATCTGCACCTACTTGCATGCCATACCGCGTCTCTATCGATTCCCACAGATTGGGATCTACTCCATTTAAGTATATCTCGAATCTTTGCTTCCATTGTGGGTAATCATCTAAAGTTATCAGCTTAGGGGGCTTGTTATGATTTCCCACTTCATTTTCCAGAAGCAATAGGTTTTGGATCCTTAAATCCCTCCCTGTGGTGAAGGTTGAATATTGATCCTTGATTACTATCAACTTTGGACTTTAGAATTAGATGGTGTACTTGTGCGAC